>RAQS01000388.1:0-16862 GCA_003698115.1 Aspergillus sp. HF37 | reverse complement strand
GGCGAGGAGAGAGCTGGAGGAGGAAGAGGAAGAAAAGAGGAACAGGAACAGCGGGAGTTACGAAGAGAGAAAATCACGGGATTCGCGGGCGGCTTCGGCGATCGGTATTTATCCGCATTGGAAATATCCCTACAGAGATGACTACAACAGTACATTGACTGCGACTGCTACCAACGCTACACCCGCTCCCAGTATTCCTCCCTCCCCCGATCTCCCGCTTCCTCCTCTCTCGGGCGCACTCTTGGCCACCGTCGTTGATCCCGCCGTCGCCGCACAGCTCGAGCCGCACGCAAACCCCGTCGGGCAGCATCCTCCACCCACAGTATCCGCACAGCTAAACCAGCCCTGCGCGCAATGTCCAGTCCCCGCTGTCATGGTCCGAACCGGCACAACGATAGTCACGTCCCCCGACACTACCGCGGTCGAGGGCGTCACTGGGCACGACGTGGTATCGCAATCACGACCCGTCCGACAACACCCCCCTTGATACACCGCCGAGCAGGCATAGAAGCCCATCGGGCATATTGAGCCGCCAGTTGGGGTTTGCGTAGTGCCCGGGGAAGTCTCAGCAGTTGAGAGGCTCGTCGGTCGCGCAGGGGGGACCAGGTCGCCTGTGGAGTCGGTACTCGAGCTCGCGCTGACTGTCCTGGTCTGCTGCGGCGTTGAGTAGGTCGATGTTGATACAGTCACTGTCGGATGCACGGTGACCGTGATCGTGGAGATGGAGGCGCCTAAACGGGGAATGTTAGCCGATGCCTGCGCGGTGAGCGTTTTGGGCATTTTTCCGCAGACTCACAGCCGCCTTGCACGCAATCGTAGCCGGGAATGCAGCACCCTCCCCCCAGCTCGTCCGAACAGATGCTGTATCCCGCTGGGCAAGACCCGATCTCGCCTGAGCAGGCCTGTCCCGCCGGGCAGCAACCGACATCCGCATCCCCAGGCCCGGCATCCTGGACCAGCTGGCATGTGTCTCCTGCGTCGCAGCAGCGATTGGGCCGGTTGATCGCGGTGCATGGTTTAGTGCCATCTGGGCATTCGAAGTCCCTTTGGAACAGCGAAGCCAGTCCATGCCCATTTCCAGATTGTGTCTCGTCAATAGCGAGAGCTGGTCGTAGCGGACAAGACCTAGTGCGTATGTCTTCTCTGGCTGTGTTTCTGTCAGGGCGCGACAAGTTTCCCATTTCGTCATCGAACTGCCAGTAGTGCCAGAAGAACTTCTCGCTCTCATCGTTGCTCATCTTCCTTACGCCGCGGATGGGCCTGTGTAGGGAGTCCAGGCCGTCATGGCGCTGGGCTGAAATGAATGATGGGAGGAGCAACGCCAGGGCGAGTATGGACAGCATGGACATGGGTAATAAAGATACTACTAGCCTCAAGGGAATATATCAAGATATAAATGCAGCTTTACAGATAATTCGATGGCTGGGCTAATTCACCGCCTCACTCCCTCTCCTCCAGCTACACAAGCCCTTTCTTTCTCTATCCAACGCTCAACGGGGCATGCGCTCGAATATACCCCTTGGATCATTGCATAACAGGCCACTACTCGGGTGGCAGGGTATCTTAGCAACACGCAAGGCAACGATCGAAAAAAAAGAAAAAAAAAAAAAACATCAGGTCATCGTGTGGCACAGGGTCGCCATGGTGTATGTAAATGAACGACAGTAGAAACAAAGCAATATGCCAAAGAACTCTATCCCTGCGACAGGCTTGCAAGTCGCGTAGAGGCCAACATGACCTGGCGACGTAGGCAGCAGCCTAAACACCCGCAGGCTCGGCCGTGCCATCATTCTGCGGTGCTTTCTCCTCGCTACTTTCTCTCGTGGGCTCACTTTCAGGTGCGTCGGCATTCGACACAGGACTCGCTTCTTCTCCTTTCTTTTCTGCTCCCTCACTTTCAGCGGGTGCCTCACCGTCGCCCGGCGCTGCATCGGACGGCTGCTCTGGTTGCGTAGACGCTGCAGCAGCTTCCGCCTCGGCCTCCGCCATTTTCGCTGCTCGAGCTTGCTGCCTTTCCCAGACTTCCTTTCGCACCCGATCGTCCTTGGCGCTGCGCAGCCTTTCGGTCTCTTCCACTCCGCCGCTCTTCTTCAGTTTCCCTTCTTGAACGAAGGTTCCAAGTTCTCGCTGGAAGCGATCAATGCTGCGGCTCTCCAAATCCTTCTTTCGCGCCTTCTCCGCTCTATCAATTGCCTCAAGCCGAGACTCATGGTTCGGTTGGAGCGCTCGCACCTCGCCCAGGACGCCGTCTTTCGCTCTCATGGGGTCAACCGCGGGATCAATCACCACATTCCGCGGGTTGCTGCGTAAGGTCACGCCTCCAGGCTCATATTGCATAGTCTGTTGCTTGGTAGCCTGCTCGACGAGGGCGAATGTCTGTGAAGCTTTCTCGAGGTCATCCTGGAGGTCTGCGGCAAGGTCTTCCTGCATGGTGAGTTGGTCACGCTCCTCACAAACAAGCTGCAACTCTCTCTCCCAGATCTTGGACCAGGTTGGCTTCTCGCGCTTCAGGAAGTCCTGCATCTTCCGGATCTCCTTGGTGACGCCGCTGATATCTTTGCTAACGTTCTCCAGCTGTCTCGGCAGTGGCCGTACTCCACGCGTCACCACGTCCTTGCGCAGATCCTCAACAAGATCCTGAAGGTCGTCAACACGAGCCACAAGTCGCTCCGACTCATCCCCAAGCTCCTTCTTCCCGGTGTTGACGCGCACACGGCCAGCGTCTCCTTCGAAAGACGGCACGGAGACAACTTCTCCCGCATTCTTGACAGTGTCGGCCTTTGCGCGAACAGTGCTCATCGAACTGGCAATATCCGACGAGAAACTCGAGTATGTCTGCCGCAGCACGGCGATATCACGCCGCAAGCTCTGAAGCTCCGCAAGCTGGCTGCTGCTCCCTGACATCGGGCCTTTGCGTGTGTCCCCAGTCGCTGAAGTACCAGAAACAGGCGTCGGAGGGGCTGCAGCTAGGCGAGCCATCTCCTTCGCCGCTTCCAGCTGATGGTCTGAAACACGCTGCATGGCGCTCTCTTGGCCATCGAGGGAGCCTTTGACGCCCTCGATCAAGCGGCGAACATTGCCAAAACCATCGTCAAAATGCTTCTTTACCTCATCCAGAGTATCGACATTTAATGCAAGAACCGACCGGTCCTTCACATCATTCAGATCCTCCAGCTCATGGCGAATCCCTGAGATCGGGTCCTGTATATAAAGTTCCGGCAAATCCGAACCGTTGCTGTGGGTGTTCCAGGCAAACTTCTCAATAAAGGCTAGCTGGAGCCTCCCAAGCGTCAAATCCGCAGACCCCTCCGGAAGAACGTATTTCTTGATCTTACTCTTATACTGCAAGAAGAGAGTGAGCTCCTTTCCGGGGGACGGCTGCTCCGGTGTGAACTGTGTGGTCGGGGGAGGCGTAGAGACGGCCGAAGGCTTGTCATTGGCACGCTTTGGCGTCTCCGGCGTCTCTCGGATAGTCTCTTGTTCGGCCGCGGTATCCTTCACGGGCTCGACGAATGCCTCAGCAAGCGACGGCTGCTGGGGAGGGAGAGGAAGCTCAGGCGGTTTCCCACGAGCAGAGCTGTCTAGCTGGTCACCCTCGGGAGTCCTGTCAATTTCGTCTTTTGGCGTCTTAGTATCGGCAGGAACATCTGCCGACGGCTCTGTAGGAGGCTCGACAGACAGGTTGGGGTGCTCCTCTTCAACGGCAGTAGGAATTCCAGGAGTCTGCGCATGACTACCTTTCGTGTGTGGCGATTCATGTATGCGATTCGTTGACCGTTGCCTTCCATGGGATAACGACCCCCGTAAACGCACGGCATTTAAAGACTCACGAACGTCGCGGCCGCGATTGGGAACCGGAGAATTCTGGGATGGAAGAACAGGTACACCATTCGACGAGGTGCCCAAATGTTTCTGAATTTGATATGCGGAGAACCGTCGAGACGCACGTCGCTCGAGCTCGCCGCTCCTTTGTAAAGCCCCCAGCGCATCATCTTGTTTTGGAGTGGGAGGTGGTGGTGGATAATTGGACGCGAATTCAGGCGAATTGCCGGCGGCCTTAGGGGGTTTCTCGTCTGGAAGAGACGGGGACGACTGGGAGAGAATGTGCTGCGCCTCCCGCCTTGACGCCTCCCGTTCAGAATAGCTTGCCCCTCGACCTTCTCCCGGGGAATGCGCCGACGAGGAGCTAGATGCAGGTATCTGGTCTTCAATCGAGCCATTGCTCCCTTGTCGACGGCCGGTGTGTTTCGGCAACATCATGGAGGATGCGGTTTCCTCATACATCTGATTCATGACCGCCTGCCCGCTTGTCGCACTTCCAGCGCTCGCCTGTCGCCCAGACAGCACTCTCCCCTCTTCTTTCTGCTGTCGTGAGCGTAGACGCGCCTGCTTCTTTTTAAGGCCATGGAGTAGGTTGATGATTATATCGCGAATGCGCGGGAGGTACCGGTCGAGGCTTTGCGGCGAGGCATCCTGGCTGAGAGTGTCTTCGAGGATGGAGCGCAGGAGGTCCGGGACATTGCCCAAATCCGAGGTGTCGACTCCAATGGCATTAAATGCGCGGCAGGCCAAGTTGAATTCGTAGCCCAGACGCACGTAGACGTCAGAAACCTCATTTTCCGATGCTTGTTTCCGGGACCATTGGGTCAGGGTCTCCAGCAGCTGTTTCGTGGCCACCAAAAGATGGGTGACACTTTTCTCGATTTGCGAAATCTGCTTCTCAGGCTGGAAGGCCACCAAGCGTTAGCTGGAAAGAAAGCGGAAATAGATTGGTCAGGGGGGCGCACCACGACATTCCTCGAGGTCTGAGGCTGGGACCTGGTCGAGCTGGACGACGGACGCGGCAACGATGCCTGCGACGACATGGCGGAATCCACGCTACCACTTCCGGGACCCATGAGGTTTGGCTGGCTGGAATCTCCGCCGGGATAAGGTCGCTGGGGACGAGGAAGGCTGTACGAGGACTGCATGTGTCTGGAGGGTTCAGGCAATGACAGACGGCAAAAGGGAGGAAGAATAAAAGATAGCGCGGTAAATATAGAAAGCCAAAAAGAAACGAAGCACGCCGGCGTGGCAACCAAGGACAAGGAGGGTCAAGCTCGTTGACAGTATGGACACGGAGGAGAAATGCGGTGGTTGAAATACGAAGTCACATGGGGTGTTGTACGGTACGGTATACTACAGTATATTACAGTACGGTACATAACGGAGACCTGACAGGGTTCCTGATGTAGAAATCATGTCAATTCGCAGTATGACAGTCCGGGCATTTCAATTCCTCCTTGTGTGCAAATAGTACGTTAGCAAGCAGACTGTCTCAGTGACGCTGGGCTGCGAGACGAATTCCTATGCTCTTATATTCTGCTGTCTGAACACATCGACAGACACGAACAGAAATGCAAATGTCAGAGTGAACTGTCGAGGCCACTGACTAAGCCGCCCTCCTGCCCAATCCGCGACTTCAACTCGACAATCCGCCAGCAACAGCTCCTCCTCTCCTCCTCTCTTCGTCCCTTCCTCCTCTTTTCCACCCTCGCCGTCCCATTGTCCCATTGTTCCTTCTCTCGTCTCTCTTCGTTTCTTCTCCCACCTTGCTCCCACCGATCTCTGTCTCCTCGTGCAGGCGGTGTGTTGTGGCTTCCCTTACGGCTTTGCGTCGTGCGAAGTTCCACGGCGCGAGCTTGCCCTGAATTGACCTCCCAAGCCAAATGGCTTCCTCCGTGAACTCGATGCCCGCTACCAACAGTGCTTCTGGCAATTCTGTGAACGTGCCGGCGCAGACGCCTAGCGCTAGACCCTCCTTGAAATCTACCGCCCATTCCAAGGCGGCGGATGGAGCTCGGCGACAGTCTGGAGGCCCCATGGATGGCGGACAGCGGTATGTGGTCCCTGTTTATATCCTATCATGCTGCCCCAAGCTCCACTGTGTTGCTCTCGTTCGATTTGCCTTTAGCCGCCGTGGGTTCAAGAAGCGAATTCGAAGCATATTCCTTGTCACTGTTTGCCATTTTCTTTCTTTCCCTTCTCCAGCATGGCCGTTCCTTCCATATTTCGTCGTTCTGTGTCCTGCTAGCCTCTGGTTGCCCCGCACGTACCCTCAATCGAGCTTTCCATTTCCAGACGCTTCATTCCCGGCTGTAAAATGGGCATTATGAGCTTTGGTGGCTTATTGACGCTCCTCGAACCATCTTTCCACTCCCATCTTACGCATTGACTAACGGTGTTTCATCTGCAGGCGCTCCAATTCCCAAAAGGCGTGGACTCAAGGCACAAACCCGATCACCCAAAAACCTACATACTCCCAGCAGAACGGCAACATGTCTCATCAGAGACAGGCGGCATCGCCCAGATCTCCTCTGAAAGAGTCCAACACCTCTGATAACCATGCCCACGATCGCCTTGTTTTCCTGTTCGCCAGCTTCATTGTAAGCTTCACTTCCCGGCATGAATCAGGCTAAGCTGACTCGTTGTAGGGACTTATTGCTACCGTCACCACGAGAAATGGAGACAAGTACTCCGGGATTTTCTCTTCCTCTACTCTGGAAACAAGCGAATCATCGTTCGTGCTGAAAATGGTCCAGCGCCCTTCCAAACAAGACCTGCAGCGGACGAATGGTGTGAGCGATGCCACCAACCCATTCCTCGGATCGGGAACAGACCACAGCATGGTCTTTGATGTCAAGGATGTGGTAGACATCTCTGTAGCAAATGCTTCCACGGCTGACGTCACAGCAAAGGCGCCAAATGGTATGTCAATCCAACCAACCTCTCCGTTTTGTCGCTGGTGTTTTCTAACACTGCACCAGGTGCCTCTGCTGGCTTTAAAACGGACACTGACATTTCTGGCAATTTTGCGACCCGCGAGAAAACTCTAAAGCGCTGGGAGCCGGCCGACACTGACGTTGATATGTCCCTCGAAAACACAGCCTCCACCGCTGGCTGGGACCAATTCGAAACGAATGCTCGACTCTTCGGCGCCACCAGTAGCTATGACGAGAATCTTTATACCACCCGCATTGACCGTTCGGACCCCACTTACAAGCAAAAGGAAGCACAGGCCGCGCGTATTGCTCGTGAGATCGAGGGTACCGACGTGGAAAATCCCCATCTCAGGGAAGAGAGAGGATTGGCGCCTGTGGATTCCGGCGATCACGACGAGGAGGCCAAATATAGTGGTGTCCGCCGTGATGAAAAGAACTTCCCTCCACTGGCATCTGGGCAGCCAAACAAATACACTCCTCCCGCTCGCAGACAGCCTGCTGCTCAACCTGCTGCGCCTGCTAAGCAAACGGCTACTACGCCAGCTCCTTCCCAGGTTGCCCAAGAGAAGCAATCTCAACCCAAACAGACAGCGGCTAAAGTTGCCGCTGGGGCAGAGCAGAAACCTGCTCCCGACAAACCTGCATCGACTGCTGCTTCGGGTCCCAAACGCGCGGCTGCTGAGAATGCCACCGCCAATGTGGAAACGGAAGTGCTGGACCACTTCCGTCAATTCGCTAACAGCGAAAAGCAGAAGATGCAGGAACGGCGCCGTAATCAGGCTTCGTACGATCGGACGATCAAACTGAATGAGCTGATGAAATTCTCGAATACTTTCAAGCTCTCTACTCCTGTCCCGAAAGACTTGGTTCCCATTCTGGCCAAGGACCCTGATAAGCAGGAGGACATCATCCACAAAGTCGAGAATCAGACAGAAGAAAAGTCGCCATCCAAAGCTACTCCGGTTACAGCCGAGCAGAAGCCGTCCTCTCGCGGTCCTGGCCCTGCTCGTTATGACAGTGGGACAATGCCAACTCCGTCACAGTCGGATCGTCAGAACCACCCTCGCGGTCGCCAAATGCACCCTCCCACTGGCCCACAAGGCGGGCGGCCGCCGCACCAGGTCGTGCACCCCGGTCGCGGTGGCACAGGCATGCTCAGTCATCGTCTGGCGGATAATCTACAGCAGCGCAAGGGGGCGGCTATGGGTCCTGTCCCTGCACCGCTACCGATCAGTGATGCCCGGGTGGCCCCAACTGGTCCTGGCGGTGATCAGTCTGGAATCTCCAGCCCGAGCAAGACACAGACACCGATGTCTGCCGCATCGAGCAGGTTCAATGCCAAGGCCATGGAATTTAAACCCAACCCAGCCGCTAGTTCTTTTACGCCCAGCACATCGGCCGTCTCGAGCCCGCAGCCACCGTTCAGAGGTCGCGCCTTCTCTCGCGCGACGAGCCCGTCTTCATTCTTTGGTGCAAAGAAACCACGGCCGATTACCGAACGGCCTTCTATTAACGGCCAGTTCAATCCCGTCAAGCGCATGAAGAAGGAAGGTGCGGAACAGACCGAAAAGGCCTACTCTTTCAACGGAGGTATTCCCCCGGCCTTCAAGACTCTTCCGACCTGGGACGTTCCCGCCGGGAACGAGGAGAAGACATACCAGCAGCTGTTCAAACCGCCCGTTGGCGTGCCTTCGATTTCCCCTCAGAGCCGCTCCGCTTCCAATCCTCAAGTCCCTCCCCAGCCACACCTTCCATACCAGTTCCAGCAGCCGAACCCGGGCATGCCTCCTGCTTCTGGCCCGCCTCATGGACCCCATCCTGTTCATCCCCAGCAACATCAGGGGTCGGGCCCCCATTTCGATGATCATCGTATGCAGATGTCAGCCTCAACGCCGCAAGTCTTTCCGTCACCGCGGCTTCAGCAGAACCATATTGGTTACCCATCCCCTATGGCCCCACAAGCACAGCTGGCATTTAATCAGCCCATGCCGCAGTTTTATATGAACCAGGGAGGCCCGCAGCCTGCTCATATGAGGCACTATCCCGGCGCACCGCAGTTTGTCGGCCCGCAGACCACGATGGGTGCCCCCATGATAGTTCAGCAGCCTTCCGGCGGCCCGTACATGGGCATGCCTCAGGGAATGGCACCCTATACTCCCCAGATGCAGATGTATTCTCCGAGTCCAGGCCATGCCTACCCAGCACCTCCGCAGCCCCATAGCGGGTATCCGAGTCCCAACCGGGGCGCCCCGATGATGATGCATCAAAATTCTCAACCGGGGCAACCGCCGCAGCCTGTTATGTTCATGGGCCCCGGGCAGCAGGGGCAATCTGTATATCCTCCTCAACAACCTGGTCACAGTACGTCGGAAAGGCCCGAGAATTCACTTGAGGTTTCTAACTATCACTAGTGCCCCCTGTCCGAAACAATTATCCTCAGCAGCAACCGCACTTTTTGTCGAGCCCGCACCAGGGGCATCACTACTCACCCCAGCAGCACCGAACGCCAAGCAACAATTATAACCAGGTTCCTCCTCAGATGCCTCCTCAGGGCCCACCACCTGTGGCGTCAGGCTCTCAGCCCTCTGAGGCTGCAGATGAAGCCAAATGAGCTCTCAATGCGCCCGCCCTCCCCCCGAATAACCAGACCGTAAGGTGACGTCTGTTGCTTGCTTGACAACATTTCGAATGAATACTTGCTTTTGGTCTGCCAGCTTCACTGGGAGTTGACGCCGTCTTTTGCTCATGATTGGCAAGCTCAAAATTGACATGATTCAATTATCCGTGTGTATCCGAAGCATCCGTAACGAAGGCGCTTTGTGGTGAACATGTACCGATACCCTTGAGGTAAGTGGCCCTGTGTACTGTATGTGTTGCATGCAGATGCTGAACATGGCGGAGCAGATTCCAGGCCGTGTGCATCGAATGGCACCAAGGGAAATTTGTACAAAAGGACACAAGTTGCATGGGCAGAATGAGGAGGACCAGACTGGCTGCGACTGTCTAGGTCGGCGCTTGGCTGTCCATCAATTTTCTGGAGTTAGCTATGTTATGCACAGCTCCGCCGGGCTCCGCGGGTGGGTTACGAAGTGGACTCTGCTAGTCCTCTTTTCGATGATACTGCCGTGTCTGCAGCCTGGATGGCAGGTGCTTATTCAGGGATGGGAATTTCCTCTACATTTTCGTTTTGCTTATTGTTGGTATTTGAGCTCGCTATGGAAAGCACGGGATCGGGTGTGGGATGGTACATCGGAGGATAGGCGAGGGACTCAATGGCTGAAGGAGCATTATGCAGATGACAGGGTTGAGCTTGAGCTCTTACGGGTAGCAAGGGAAATGTTGGTTGAATGTCAACAAGGGATGTTGAAGGATAGCAAGTATACTGATTTCAGAATCAACTTCGAAGTCGGCCATATATATGATCGAAACGTAAGAAAAGTCTTCCGAGAAGCGAGTAGTATCTGTTCAGGTTAGCACATGGCCATGTGAATAACAGACGTGTTGGAAAGCAGTGGAAGCTGGCATCTCCTCAGGTCTTTTCAGTTTATAATTGGTCATCATCCAGCCAGGAACGACAAAGTCAAAGCCGCGGTACCAGAGCCCTCATCCAGTCCAGACACGGAGAGCCCAAGACCCAAGGCCTCGCGCCACGACGAGAAGTTGAAAACCAAAACACACCCCGAGAGCGACAGCGGTATCCGGTCCCCATATTGTCTCTCTTCCCTCCTCTCTTCCGCCCAGCAGTTCAAATATAGAGCCAAAGCTCAACCAACCAACACATGTCCGCCGCAGCCATTAGTTCCTGCAGATCCCCACGGAAGCGCAATAGCGGATGAGGAACCCCAGATGCGGCGCTGGACCGGATTTCACTGTACACAAGTCTCTCCAAGGCGAAATACAACGCCGTGGATCTCGCGACTATGACCTTGTGCCTTTTTTCAAATCATGTGCCTGCTGCGCGGCGCGGCGCGAGCCGGAAAGAGAAAAACAGAAGACGAGAGATTCCATGCGAGGCTGGAGACATGTCGCTTCCCGGCGCGGTTTTGGTCCAGTGCTTCTCGTCCGGTGTTCTGGCAGTTCGTGCCTGGTGGCTGCAAGAGGAGAGAGGTTCCATCGGCTGAGACTGCGTTCGTAGCGGCGCAGTCTGACCTTTTACCAGATTTCGCATCATGGGAGAGTGGAGGGTGCGTGTGTAGGTGGTGTGAGATGGGAGAGGGGATGGAAAGGAACAGCTTACCTGGAGTAAGAGGATGTTGGAGCGTTAGAAGGGAGGTTGAGAGGGTAGAGGAAAGTAGAGAGTAGAGAGAGTCGAGCGATAAGATGAGCAGAGGCGCTAATCCCGATCGGGAA
The DNA here is from genome assembly GCA_003698115.1 of Aspergillus sp. HF37. Lineage (NCBI taxonomy): Eukaryota > Fungi > Ascomycota > Eurotiomycetes > Eurotiales > Aspergillaceae > Aspergillus > Aspergillus sp. HF37. The sequence continues at coordinate 5,751 of RAQS01000388.1, read as the reverse complement.
ATAGCCTCGCCAGCTTGGCCGATGCCTTCTGTACTCCGACTACTCTGGCTTCTCCTTCTCTTGTTTCGTCCCTTCGTTCTTCCTGTCCCACATGGACTTCCTTAAATCAGCCGTCGCGTCGGCCATAGCGAAGGGCAGCTCATTTCCGTACTCAATCGGAGACAGGGTCGATGTGTCCGACTCCATTTGGTCCCTCCATAACGCCACGAAGCGGGTATTTCCCTGCCTCTAGCCCTTGAAGCACGCCTGGTAGTATAGCGCTAACGTATCTCCTTGATGTATATAGGATAACGGATCGTCGTGCAGCATCTTTACCTTCGATATCCCGGCGAACAAATCACGGCTACCGCTGGCCCGGAACGCCTTGCGGAAATCGCGAACCCTGAGGCATCCGGGGGTTCTGAAAGTGCTGGACACCATTGAGGTACTTGACCATAAGTTTTTTGGCGGCCGGTTGCGTCATCCTCGCGGCGCGCAAATGCTTACTGGGCCTAGACAGAAACCAACCTATACATCGTGACCGAGCGAGTGGTTCCCCTCTCCTGGCATGTGAAGCGAAGGAGCGTTAATGAGGAAACCGCAAAATGGGGCTTGTATACGGTTGCGGTATGTGTATTTGCCGTCGGATTCTGCGCGGACGCTGATTCTATCTGTGGCTTCTCGGATAGTCCACGCTCAAGTTCATCAATGAAGACGCGTCGTCCGTCCATGGGGCCGTACGGGCCTCGTCCGTCTTTACAAGTGAGGGCGGTGAATGGAAGCTTGGAGGGTTTGAGATATTGAGCTCCATGAACGACGACGATGCAGTTATATATGTCCGCTTATCCCCGGGCTCGCTCTCGAGGCAGTAACCTTACTGATTAAATCCCAGACCTACGGCAGCCTTGTTCCCGACTCCGCTAAATACACTCCTCCCGAGGTCGTGAAGGGCGGCTGGGATGTCATCAAACGACACCCCTTGGCGGCGGTCGATGCCTTTGGACTTGGAATTCTGGTGTTCGAAGTCTTCAACGGCCACTTCGCTGGTGGAGATCAAGTCGGCAAGGCGACCAACATACCACCTTCCATGCATCAGAGCTACAAGCGCCTTTGCACCGCAAATCCCAAACTACGCCTGAGCTCGGCGCATTTTGTAGAGCAAGGGAAGAAGAGTGGCGGCTTTTTCCAGACTCCGTTGATTCGATTGGCAGACGATATAGGGAGCTTGGGTCTTAAGAACGATGCTGAGCGGGAGGAATTCATAAAGTGCGCTCATCCCTTCTGTTCATCCTTGACAAAGCACTGATTGAACAGTGAGCTTGATGAGCTCTCTGAGGACTTTCCTGAAGAGTTCTTCAAGATGAAAGTCCTCCCGGAGTTGCTGAAATCGGTCGAATTCGGCGGCGGCGGCCCCAAGGTGCTTGGGGCCATTTTGAAGATCGGGAGCAAGCTGACGCAGGACGAGTACAACTCCAAATTAACGCCGGTGGTCGTTCGATTGTTCGGGAACCCTGACCGGGCACTGCGGGTCTGTCTGCTTGACAACTTGCCTCTGATGATCGACAATCTGCCCCAAAAAGTTGTCAATGACAAGATATTTCCGCAGATGGTGAGTTATAAGGTCCTGCCAGGATAGCGCAAAGGCTGATCACTCTCATCTAGACCTCCGGGTTCACCGATATTGCGCCTGTAGTTCGAGAGCAAACGCTCAAAGCCGTTCTCTCGGTTGTAAGCAAATTAAGTGACCGAACTATCAACGGAGAGCTGCTCAGATTTTTGGCACGGACTGCAAATGATGAACAGCCAGGCATTCGCACGAATACCACTATTTGCCTGGGCAAAATTGCGAAAAATCTGAGCCAAGGTGTATGCTTGTGTTTCCTAAGTGCGTGCATACCACATCGCTAATCCGATACAGTCAAGGACCAAGGTGCTTATCGCAGCTTTTACGAGATCTATTCGTGACCCGTTTGTGCACGCTCGGGCTGCCGGCTTGCTTTCATTGGCAGCGACCATTGACTACTTTACCGAAGAGGACTGCGCAGCCAAGGTGCTTCCGGCCATTTGCCCTGTGCTTCTTGATAGAGAGAGGTATGGCGAGTCTTTGGCGTCTTGGTGGTCATTTCTCACAATGAATAGGTTGATTCGGGAACAAGCAAACAAGACACTCGACCTCTATATTCAGCGAATACGAAAATACGGCAGCACCATGCCCGACACGGTGCAGCCGCCGGCGAATGTCCCGGACACAACTAAGGAAGCCACTCGGATGGGAACGTCGAATGACAAGTCCTGGGCAGGATGGGCGATTTCCTCGTTTACTAACAAAATCACCACCGCTGAAGGTGAAATCCAACCGACTGCAAACGGCAGCAAGCCAGCCGAGGCTGCTGCCCGTCCTGCGTCTGTCCCTCGCCCGGCCAAATCACCGCCGTCACTACATCCCCCGACGGAGACACTTCGTCCCAAGCCTCCACCACTCGGACGGTCTGTGTCGGAGCAGCCTGCGCCAGTTGCGAAAGAAGAAGAGGACGAGGCAGACGACGTGATTGAAGCATGGGATGCGATCGATGGTGACAATGGCTGGGATCAGCCAAATGAAGAGGATCCATTCAGCGTGGCAAGTCCAAGCGCCAGCGCTGCGTCGAAGCCCAGTCCTGTCCCGTTTGACGATGGCGGGGAGCCTGATTTCGCCGGCTGGTTGGCAGCCCAATCCACGACCAAGGCGAAGAAGCCACTACCGAAGGGCTTGAACAGGACCGGCTCCAGCGCGGCCTCGCGAACTGCAACAGCCAAACTCAAGGCTAGTGCGGCTCCGGCGAAGAAGATCGATACGAAGCCCAGGGAGGAAGAAGAGGACGATGATTGGGGGGCTGCATGGTGACGCGAACTTGAGCATTCGGCTCTAGAGCATTGATTCGGCGTTCAGGCGCTGTATGTCTATATCGATCGACCTTGTGATACCAGAATTGTACTGCATGTATTGGTGTTACAGTATTTCTGTACTGTACCGTAATCGTTATCGATCAGTCTTATCTAATCACGGACCTCGTCGTCCTGGCTTCTTCTCTTCCGGCTTCGGCAACTTCGCTCCTGCGCCGGGCTGCGCTTGTTCCTGGTTCTCATTCTATCTAATAGTATGTATGGCAACGGCAGATGCTATGTGTCTTGTTTACCGCATCAAATGCTTTGTCCACGTCCTGGCCGCCAGCTAACCGCTTGCTAGTAGTATTCCTGCTGCCTTGCACTGCACGTTATCTTATCATTATTTTTGTATTCAACCTTTGGTTTATCGTTGGGTTTCATCATATCCATTTGAAGCGGCTGGACGATGGATTCGGACGAGGCACCTCCTCCGCCGTACTCCGCGGTCGATCCGCTCACCCAGTCTGACAATGGGAGGAGGAATGTCACCCCGGATCTGCATCGAACCGTTCCCCGTGGCGGAAATGCCCCATTACCAGATGCAAGTGCTGGGGATTCCGAGCCTGTCCCCGCAGTCGTGCCATTCAATTCCTCGTCTGCGGCTGCCTACTTCACGGAGCGACCACCAACCGTAGCGGATGGCGGCCGGAGTACCGTGGAGCATCATTTGACCATCTATCCGAGGAGTCAATCGAAGGATTTTCCCCGTCGACCGCGATGCTGGAGTTCCCGGGCGGACCAAATCACCCAGCAGGACTGGGACGTGTTCCTGAGATATCTGTTCCCTCCTCATCTGGGGCCTGCGTCCGCTTCCGGCCATCTGCCGCGGCAGTTGAGGGCAGAGATCCAGCGAGATCGCAAGGACCGGCCGCAGGAGACGGATGAGCAGCGCAAGATGCGGATCCAGTTCGTAATCGCTGAATGGAACCAGTGCTTCTTCGAAACCCGCGCAGCTCGCATCGTGTTTGTCTATGTGACGGATCCTGGGAATGCGCCGGCGTCCGCGCTCTGTCCGAGATGCTATCCTGCTGCAACAAGGTCAAATCAGGGAAACCGGTCGTTGCCGGTTCCAGCGGCTGGGGGTCACCTGCAGGCTCCTCACTCAGTTGTTACATACAACGGAGAGCAGCCAGCTGTGGCTCCGGCATTTGCACCTGGAGCGTATCCCTATCCGAACCCACCCATGTTACCTTTTTATCCGCATCCCTGCATGCCTCCGGTCCCGCCTGGCGGGTTTCATGACCCTCGATCACGTCTTGCAGCTCCTCACCCGCCGCCGAATTGGCCACATTGTCAGTGGGGTTGGAATAATGGGCCATATGGCCCCCCAGCTCCAGAGTTTGGCGGTTCCAAAGGAGGCCCGCTGAGTTGGATATCGCAACTCGCTTCCCAGGCCCAGAAATACGGTGAGCGTATCACAGAACAGGCGCAGGTTTATGGAGACCAAATCAGTGAAAATGCGCAATATTATGGGAGGCAAGTTGAGGAGCATGCCATGGCTCGTAGCCGCTGGATCGAGGACCAGGCTGGGTTTGGTGGACGAAAAGCCGAGAATCTAGGCGACGTTTTTTCTGGTTTTATCGGCGGTCATGGTGACCAGTGGGCGGGCAATGGGCATCAGCAGGGTTATTATGCCAACGCCACGAGTTATTCTAACCCTGCGCTGAATAACGGAAGCATTGAGCGTCGAAGCATTGAGGCACCGCCTCAAAACCCGCCGCCCCGTCGGTTGTCTGTCGATTCTGCATCATCGGACACATCTCTGACTTCCATCAACTCTCTCTCCACGACGTCCGATCTTAGCTTCTCGGATCTTGCGACAGTCCGTGCGCAGCTCCTCTCTCTCGGCGACCATCACGACCGTGATCTCTATGATTCGGCCGTAGGTCTCCGGCGCCAGCTGGACGCCTTACTAGAGTCCCGGCGCCAAGGACACATTCCTACGCGAGGGTCCTGGCGGGATAGATGGTTTAACAACAGCCCATATGACTATGGATACCGCGGTGGTTTGGGTCGATGGGAGTCGCCGGAGGAGCAGCAGCGAAATTGGGCCGAGCGGCGGGCAGTGAAGGAAGAAATGAAAGCCACTAAAAAGGCATTCCGGGACGTTCTCCGTCGCGCGCGAGACGAACAACGAGAGAAGCGGCGGCTTAAACGCAGCCGACGGCGCCAGGAGCGGCGATCTAGGAACAACCAGCGAGAAGAGCCTGTGCAGGAGGTTCCTCTCGATCAGCGTTTGGCGAATCTAGAGCTGGAAAGTCGTCCGGAGAGCAGTTCACGCAGTCAGCCGGAGAATACCCCGGCGGTGTCAACTGCGCTACGTCCTCGCGCGCAATCTGAGTCCAGTTCGGGGGTCAGTGAAATCAGCAGGGTCAGTACTCCTAGCACGGGGTCAGGCGAAGGCGCGGAGGCGAGTGCCCAAGGGAGTACGGACAAGGAAAGACCGGCAATGAAAGGGTAGGTAAGCTGCATGCAATGGTTCAGCTATGGAGTTGGTATGATTTGGATATATGCATCTGTTTGATGTATTGAGCGCTTATGATTTATGATTGTCAACTGTATATATAATAGCATCCACTAGACTGAAATACTGTCAGTAAACCGAGAATGAATCTCTTGCCTGGTCATTGTCACATCTTGCATGCTAAATCAGCGACGACTTTTAAGCCAGGTCCTCCGGAGCATACATGCCCGAGAACATGAAGCGAGTATATAGTTTATACAGACCGTCCACCTCAAATCAACCACCACCACCACCCTGCTGCGTCTGCGCCTGCGACTCATTCCTCTCGACCAAATCCCCAACACCCAACCCCCTACCGACCTTGACACGAACCATCTTGTCCT
>RAQS01000387.1:0-16898 GCA_003698115.1 Aspergillus sp. HF37 | reverse complement strand
GAAGGGGGAGAGGGACGGGAGGAAAAGAGATGGATGGGGGGGAGGAAGTGAGGATGAGGAAAGAAGAAGAAGGAGGAGAAAGAAAGAAGATGGGCGAAGGAAGAGAGGAGGGGAGTTCAGGTGATTTTGTAATATCAGCCAGCAAAGCCGCTCAACAACACGCCTATTCTTGCCCAAATTTTGCTACTCTTGGTTTGACTACTGAGTAGTTTTCACGTCCCTTGTTCTTTTTCTAGGTTATTATTATATTTTGTGTCTTGGGTCTTCAGGGAATCAATAGACACTGTGCACGTGCTGCTGCCAAAATGCCAGATGACTATGATCCATTGCCTTAGTTACGTCCCTAGGTTCAGTAGAGCCCGCAGGCCCTGCTACCAAAATCCCAGCCGGCCTGGACAATTCTGCGGCATCCAGAGCCACTTCCTGTCGCGAAAGCCAGCGTTTATAGGGGCGGCGGCAACACGAGGTTTCTGGTCACGTGGAGCCAAGGCGTCGTCGTCCGAGAGCAGCCATACAGCAGTGCCAGCAGTGAAAAGCGTGATATTAGTAGACTCTCAATCTCGATAAGAAATGTTAAGGTCTGCCGTAAAATACCATATATCAAGAACGGTAAACATCACAATCAAGTTCTGCTGAATGCCCCAATTCACCGCACCGGCTCAAGAGAAATCAATCAAATCCAAACCAGCCAGCCAGCAACGCCTGTTAGTACCATATTGCCAAAACGCAGAACCCCCATTACACCAGCCCATCATGAAAAGCAAAGTCAACAGACATCCTGGCAACACCAGACCATCAGTATCCTGGCCTAAGAAGTCATCGTGGAGCGGGGTGAACAACTAACAGACGACACACAATAGCTCCTCCTCGAGGATGTACTTCCCCTCCTTGTACTTCTCGCTGGACTCGAACGCCTTGTCGTATTTCCATCCTACCGTCTCCCGGCATTGTCGGCAGGCGATGTCGCGGACCACATGTCGGCCGGTGGTCATACTTCGCTCGACGGCCTCGGACTGGCTAGTGTTGACGACGCCGTTGAATAGGTATGCTTTCCCATGCTGGCCGCGGAAATTCTGCAAGGAGGACGGCTCGTCAGACAGGTGTATTGGACGAGCGGGGGCATGCGACTTACCCGGCTGATGATGTCATTATAGTCCGCAAGGTGTGTCTTGCATTGTTTGCAGCCAAATATCTTGCTGGAGTTCAGATATACGTTGTAGGCGAGACCCATCGTGGCTTTGTATTGCCCGCCTGTTGGGCTGGTGCTGGGGCGAAATTGTTATGGGGTGTCGGAGGCTTCCGTGTCAGAAGTAGCTGGGGCCGAGTGGGACAGAAAATGAGACAGGTAGGACGGCAGTGTCCAGATATTCGAATAGAGTTAAGTAGAGCAGAAAGAAGACAGAGAGACAAAGAGAGAATCGGTAGATTCTCCAAGGAGGCGGAGCGTGGCCCGCGCAAGACTCTCCGCAGCAGCGCTCAGTGGACGAGTAAAGGTGATAGCTGGAAATAGAGAGACAAGGAAGCCGTGACTCGTAGGGCTATATCAGCCCTTGCGATATATAAGTCCGGGTATAGAGTGTCAGCAATGGTGGGATGACTGGGCACCAGGCAGCAAGCCAGGAGAAGATTACGACAGACAAGGCACACACAAACAAGGATTCACGTGAGAAGGAAAACAGACTGGAGGGTTAAGCTGATCGGGTGACAGGCAACAGGAGAGGAAGTTGAGGAGGGAAGAGAGAGGGAGGGAGAGAGAGAGAGAGAGAGAGAGAGAGAAAGAAAGAGTTGGAGAGGGAAGACGGCGGATCAGCCTGCAGCCCCCGCATGCATCCGATTTGGGACAGTCACAGCATAAGTATGTCACTTGGAAACACGACAGAGCATAATTCAATTAGTAGCCAGTTCAATACTCCTATATACATACATGTCCCCTATTATTAAAGACACTTATCTCTCCTCTGCCTGGTCCTGGCTGAGGCAATACTCCATGCTATCGTCTTATCGTTATCGGCTTCTCGCAGATCAGCGGTCTGCCAGTCTTTTGTGCTGCTGATGTATACACTCCAAGTTGCCTACCGCTGATCTAGTAGTTTCATGTTGGTTTCCCAGAATTGTTTGCAGTCGGTGTGACCCCAATGATCAACCCACCACTCTCCAAAACTGTCCTCGACCTTCTCGTCGACCTTGGGGAGACGCTCATCTCTCTTCAGCCCGCAGAGGGCACAAGCATGAGACGCTTGATGGCGCCCTGGGCGGATGTGGCCGTAGTAACCCGAGCATTCTCAGCAATGACAGGAATCGGGCGCTGACCTGAGGCCTGCAGGACCGAGTTAAACAGTGCCGTTCGATCACGCCACATTGCCAGTACATCAACCGCCTCCTGTTGCTCCTTGACGTTTTCATTTTTGTTGACGGTGTTGAGCTTCATCCCCCCTGGCTTTCCAGAGCGTGCCGGACCGATCCTCATGCTCTGGCTCAGAATAGAATCTCGCTTCCATCGTAACGTTCGCCCGGCGACCACTCGGGCGGTAGTCTTCAAGGAACAGGCAACATATATGGCTGTGTCTTCAAGCGCTGCATTGTCCTGCGTATTTCTTTTTGCCCTGGCTTCTCGCCCCAGTTGCTCAAACAGCTGAAGGAACATCTGCAGCAAAACAGATGGCGGGGGGATATTCGTAGGGCGGATTTGGGCCGTAGATGCATGGTCCGTAGATTTGCTTTGGGGTTTTGATATCCCACTTTCTGACTTCGCAGGGGCTATGCTGCGGGATTGCCCTTCACCAACCATCCTCTTCTCTGGCACTTTTTTGCCAGCTGCTTGCGTACTAGGCCTCGAGAGTGGGCCATCTATGAATTCGCCCCAATCATCGAACGACTCGTCCTGAGGCGCTTCCACACGATTTGCTGGAGCAGGATGGCCGGTTTTGGCCTGCGCACTTCCAGTCGTTGCATTCCTCGATGTAACTCCGACCGATGGAGCTTCATCTTCAATCGATAATGAGTCTATCAAGTTGGGACCTCTGTCTGGCTCTTGGGTGTGGCATGTTGGCTGGCTCTGCGCAGGTAGAGTCTCTGCAGACTCAAACTCGCCCCAATCCTCACTTCCATCGTTTGAAACAGTCTCGACGGTAGCATCGAACAGCACATTGTCGTCCCGCTGGGGCGGTTGGTTCCCTAGGGCGTGTGGGCGATCGGAATGTTGAGCTTTCCGAGGAGGCGGGTTCACGCTCCAGGGATTAGCAGAGGGGAATTCTTGGGGAGCTTCCAAGTCGGGAATTAATGAATTTGCCTGGGACCTGTTGCTCTCCTGGCGCGAGTGGCCGGACGCTTGAGTCGACGTAGAGCCAGGACCGAACTCCGCGAATAGATCTGCAGACATGGCAGGGTGGTTGATCTGATAACAGTGCTGCGATAAAGCTTGCTGGGTTTCTCCGCCTCCACTCCGCCCCGACGATTGTCCGCATCAACATCACTCTGCCGCCTCAGCCCACCGTCTTATTTATTTACCACTCCCCGTATGCTGAAATGAAATCTATTGAAGAAGCACGGTATGTTCTATATTCGAGACTGGGTGTCTGCTTATTACTGAATTTTATTTCTCAGGAGGAAATATGCCCAGTTGCGCGACTATGATACACCGTCCAAGCTTAGGGCCGCTCTCAAATCAGAACAAGGAGCTACACTATGCAGTGATGGGCTGAGATCAATTTGCTGGAAGGTATGGGATTAGAATCTACCGATAATGCAATTTACTCACACGATTGCAGGCGTTTCTGCTCTTCAACAACCTCGACCGTGCGCAATGGCCTCGGAGAATATCCGAATCGCGAAGCGCTTATTCCGCGCTGAGATATCATTTTCTGAAATATATCGAGCATCCAGATGACCTACAGTCGACGGTGGACCCGCTGGCCGATGACGAGGAGGTATGCTACTCCCGACTGTTTCGTGGATGTGAATAATAACCCGCATATCTGACCTACGCTTGCCCAAAAGTCTCCCTGGCAGGCTCTACGATCAGATGAATTGATGCGCGCGGATATCGCCCAGGATGTCGATCGGTGTCTACAGGAGAACTTCTTCTTCCGTGAGCCTGCGACCAAGACGAAGATGGTGGATATACTGTTTATCTTCTGCAAGCTCAACCCGGATCTTGGGTATCGACAAGGCATGCATGAGCTGCTGGCGCCAATACTGTGGGTTGTGGACCGAGATGCAGTTGATGCGAAGTCTGAATCGGATGCGGATCACGACTTGCTGCTACAGCTCCTGGATCCCGCTTATGTAGAGCATGACGCTTTCGCATTGCTCTGCCCCGTCATGCAGACGGCCCGCATTTACTACGAACACAGGGAACAGCCATCTGCAAGCGGCCAGTTGGATACGATCCCCATAGTTAGTAGATGCCAGCATATCCATAATGATCTGCTCGTGGCTGCAGACCCGGAATTGGGAGCGTATCTACAGGCTCTTGAAATTCTGCCCCAGATATTTCTCACGTGAGCACATTTCCATCATTCAGCTAAACCTGACGAGCTACTGACGGTCGCAAGTCGATGGATGCGCCTATTGTTTGGCCGGGAGTTCCCGTTCGAAGATACCCTCTTGGTCTGGGATCTTCTTTTTGCGGACGAATTAGATCCGGGTCTTGTTGACCTTGTATGCATAGCGATGTTACTGCGGATTCGCTGGCGACGTACGCTGCCCGTTATTTTTCTCGCCCTGCTGAATGCTAACAGTATCGTTCCAGTACTGAATGCGGATCACTCGGGCGCTCTGGCTATGCTGCTTCGCTATCCTTCACCTCATCCTCATGCGTCGCAGACCTTTGTCCGTGATGCGCTATATTTGCAGCAAAACCTTACACCGGAAAGAGGAAGCTCCATTATTTCCAAGTACTCGGGAAGCTCACCCGATCCCTCAAAACGTCCCAGTCAGCCGAACATGAGGCCTACAGCAACTCGGAAAGCCATCGGGAGCGAGTTTAGCGACCGCAGCGAGGGCAGTTCTCCTGCGAGATCATCGGCAGGACCGGGACCAAGGGGCTTTGAAGGCCTACTGCAAGATGTATCAGAAGGAATCCAGCGGCGAACGGAGACGTGGGGCGTAGCCAAAGCCGTTCGAGGTGCAGTAACGGACGCCCGGAGGAACATGCATACGATGCAGTGGGAGAGGGAGAGGCCGCGAGCGACAAGATCGGAGGATATCCCGCCGTTTGCCGCGCGCGATGTGCATTGGGCACAGGAGCCGAGGACTGCAGCTGCGGACCTGGAAACTCGAATCGGACTTTTGGAGGAGCGAAACACAGTGCTTGCGAAGATGCTGGGGCAGGCAGTCAACGACCTGCGCTCGCAAATGGGCAAAGTTGAGGGGGCTGACACAGGCACAAATGATGGTACGAAGCAAGCCCTTAGAAGGGTGGAGTCCGTCCAGATATGCCTCGAAGACTCGTCCATTCTGTTGGAGTCCACATATACACCTTCACGTGAGAATGATGCCGCTCATAAGACGCAAGACAGCCAGTCGTCGCCAGACAAGACAGGCTTGCCTGAGAGGCCGTCCATGCTCCCGGACGCCAACACAAAGAGCAAACCATACCGTCGAATCCCGCTGAACCTGCTGTCGCAGCGCCATCACGTTCTACCGACCGGCCGTCATTAGCGGAGTCTGAATTCTCCTGGATGCTGGGGCGGGATCGGCATCCGTCCAGTTTTGTCAGTTCAGCCTCGCTGCCGCCAGAGCAGACGCGACACATGGACCCCAAAGCGCGAGCCAACCCGCTGTTCGGGAATGGCGACGAGGGACAACGGCGCGGCAGCACTGAATCGGATGTGGCCATGAACAGTCTCCGGGGGCGTAGGGCTGGGTAGGCGGGCAGATATTTTGGGTATGAAGGTCCAATCGGTAGAGTCGGGGCCCATAAGCCGGATCGAGTAGCGCATACAGTGGATAGAGGCGACAATAAGGTGGCAGTGAGGGCCCCACCGCTGTCAGGAATCAATGCACAACATGCACAAGGATAATATATGCATACTGTACTGTACCGTAAGTACCAGTATTTCAACGAACGGAGTAACAATACCGTATGGAACCATGGGAAGCCGTAGCGACTAGGGGTTTTGGATCGGGCGAGGGACACAGCGGGTACCGATGATTTGCCCTACCGCCGCCGTGGTTCTGGCCATTACATCATTCGCTCTTTGTATTGTGGAGGTATCCGGGCTGTAACCACTTTTCTCTCCACTCGGTAAAAAGACGAATCGAATTGAATCCACTCTCTCTGTCTCTCTTCCTTACGCCTTCATCCTTCCCTCCTTATCCTCCTACCATCCCATTCTGCCAATCTCCCTCCATACCTCGTACACGCATGACCTGACCATCCACATGCTTCCTTTGTTCCCATGACCTGAACTGTCTGCTTTTTCTTTGCTTTGGGAACTCCATCTGACCAGGCCCAAGATCGCCGCCCCCCGTCATACAAGTCTCTCTGTTCCTTCTCTTCTGAGTCACTCCCGTCTCATGTGAAATATATCATCCTACTGTCGAATGCGTCTTTGCTCAATTGATCTGTCCGGTGCGGGTTTAGTCGTCGCCGCTGTTGACGAGTTATGGCATACAATCCCGATGGTCAGTCTTTCCTTGCGTCCCTTTGATTCTCGTCCTCTCGAGTCGCACGGCTGTTCTGTTTCCTGGGCATGCAGATGGACTCGGATACTTCACAGTGTCCAGGAGAGGAAAAGAGATCCACCGAGGAGCGGCTGATAGCTTGTGGTTAACCGACTGTCTGCGACTCATGCCTTGTGGCAGTCATGCGGATCTTGTGACGGGCGCTTATCGCTGATTCTACGGGACCTCAGCTAACAGCTACTACCAACAGGCGCCCCAAGTCCTCGAACTTCGCCTGCGGAGCCGCTCTGCGAATCACCAGAGCAGGACTCGGTCAACCTCTCCATACACACTGATGATTCGATGACGCGCTCCCTCGACTCGCTCTCCGAATATGACCACCTTCCAAGGTGAGTGCCCCGCTTTCAAACGCTGCCCGGAAAGACACACTGAACTTCTGCGCAGATCTTTGTGTGAAGAACGTGGGCTCGGGACGTCCGGACTGGATCGTATACGACAACAACAACCTCGAGTCCTGACCCTTCCGAATATGTCGTCCTCATCGCTAGGCCCGCCGACCCCTCGAAGACGATCGCCGTCACCGCGCTCTCGTTCGCCGTCCAGCGCCTGGTCCACTCGCGCACCCTCGAACTCCAGTCTTCCCACTTTAGCAGACCTTCACCGCTTTCCGACAGAGTCGCTACACTCGTTTTCCTTCGCGCAGCAGTCGGAAGAGCTATTCCACAACCGCCAGAACATTTTGAAACGGTCCATAGACTTCATGCGCGGTCGCTTCGGACGGGCTTCCGACTACCCTGCAATCGCAGGCGCGCGGGCTCGCGCGGGCGGTGGTGACGCGGGCACGAAAAGTACAGAGGATCTTTTGTCTAGAGCAACCATTTCGGGGAAAGAAGATCGTTCTAATCATCCTGACTTAGTTCGGGGCCCCATGACGGGGCCTGCGTATACGGACTGCGGAAATGTCTTTGAGCAGTCGTTTTCTGAGCACAGGCAGCCCGTGTCCGAGTCCGAGCGACAAGAGAGCGCCCGCGAGAATGGCCTTGGCCAGGATTCGACTAGCGAGTACGCGCACTTGTTCAGTCCCCTGCCCAATGACCATATAACCCGGCCAAAGCGGGAGATGAAGTCGTCTCCCTCGTCCAGGCGCGTAAGCTTAAAACGTACATTCTCGGATGTCAGCTCTGTTACTCTCCAGAGCAAGCTGATGCAGACTCTAGCACATCCATACTCCACCGCAGACCCTCTTTCCTCCCTCAGCTCCTCGACTTGGGGATTGGGATTTCCAGTCCCCGTTTTGCACACTCACAGCAGCAAATGGAACCCCGTGTCCCAAGCAGTTTTCAGGACAGAAGCCCGAGCGCCATGGACGATACTGGCGGCGAACGACCTGTCGTGTCTTGTATTCGGCGTCGCTCAGTCCGAGGTGCGCAAGCTAAGTATCCTAGAGGTTGTGCATGAAGACCACAGGCAATGGCTCGAGTCGAAGTTACGGGATCCGGCCACGGATGCTGCCACAAAGCGCCAATCTTCGCCTGATAGGAAGCGTGCCGCGCCGGTAAACGCGAGGTCGATGGGGCTAGGAAATGGCGTTACTGCACAGCTGCTCAGTAAACCACCGTCGCGAGCGTCAGGCCAGAAGCGATCCCAGACAGGTGACACATACAGCGCGAAGCGTAACACGGCACCGATGAACCACGCTGCGCATAAATCGCGAGGGGTCCTGCTGTGCGGGGATGTTGTGCCGATACAGAAGCGCAATGGAACCCAAGGTTCTGCTAGCGTCTGGGTCATAGAGAAACGCGGGGGCTTGATTTGGGTTCTGGAGGAGATCACCGAGGACGTTGCTTATGTGCGATGTGACGACGCATGGAATGTTGTCGAGGCCCATGGGGACATCGACAAGATCTGGGGCCAGGAGATGGTCATGTCCGGCAGGCGGATTACGGAGCTCCTTCCTCGTTTACCCAAGGAGAGCCTCAAGGGTTCCACTGGCGCGGGACTAGCCCAGATCGCTGAGAGAAAGCACTTTGCGGCCCTCACCTCTGCTGGGATATCTATCCCGGTGGCCATCACCAAGGCCGAAGACGAACGCAGTCTCCGAATATCTAGCTTTCCTCATGTCGCTGGTATAATGGTGCTGTCGTCATCGACGTTGAGGGTGGTCAGTTCGAATTCCGTGTTTTCCTCGGCACTCTTTGGGCAGGAGCGGCCGGAAGGGATGCATATCACCGAACTTGTCCCGGGTTTCAGCGATCTTCTGTACGTGCTAACGGAGGAGGACAAAGTTCCTTTCGCGGATGGGATGTTGATCCCCGAGCACAGCTTTCGGCGGGCGCGGACACTCTCCATTCTTCGAGAAGGGAAATCGAGCGTGGCGTCTGTCTTTGCGGAGCCAACAGGCCTTGCTGCAAATCACCGCGACGGCTCGTCCATTGCCGTGGACATCCAGATGCGGGTGGTGCAGGGCGGGACAATTTTCCCGAACGGCAGGGAAAAGACCAGTGTCGATGACGGCGACGAGGACGAGACGGTGGAGCTTGTTTATGCTTTGTGGATTACCTATTCGAGGCAGATTCATTCCACGGGTCCAGTGACGAACTGGGCAACACATTCGTCAGAGAGCCCCGCCACGCAGCCTGCATCACCTACGCCGACGCCTAACACAACAGACGCCGCCCAACCGCCTGTGGCAACTCAAATACCTTCCTCTTCACTGAGCCAACAGCTCAGCGAAGCTGCTTCCGAGCCGCTTACAGACAAGCCCGTCCAGCCAGTTCCCCAAGCCAAAGTGGCTACTTCCAAGAACGAAACGCCGGCGAAGAGAACGATTTCTGACTATGTTATCCTCGAGGAGATGGGCCAAGGGGCGTATGGAGAAGTGAAGCTTGCGCGGCAGAAGAAGAACGCGGCCAAGAAGGTGGTTCTGAAGTACGTTACGAAGAAGAAAATTCTGATGGACACCTGGACACGCGACCGGCGGCTGGGGACGGTTCCGCTGGAGATCCATGTGCTGGACTATCTCCGGCGCGACGGGCTCAAGCACCCCAACATCGTAGAAATGGAGGGTTTCTTCGAGGACGACGTCAACTACTACATCGAGATGATGCCGCACGGTCTGCCGGGAATGGATCTGTTCGACTACATCGAGCTCAAGGCGAACATGGACGAGTCGGAATGCAAGAATATCTTCGGGCAGGTTGTGGACGCGATCCACCATCTGCACACCAAGGCGCTGGTGGTGCACCGGGACATCAAGGACGAGAACGTAATCCTCGACGGCGAGGGCAAGATCAAGCTGATCGACTTTGGGAGCGCGGCATACATCAAGAACGGGCCATTTGACGTGTTTGTGGGGACGATCGGTAAGCTTCCTTCATTTGTATCTCTGACCATCCTAACGAGTGCAGACTACGCTGCGCCGGAAGTCCTGCAGGGCAAATCGTACCGCGGCAAAGAGCAGGACATCTGGGCACTGGGAATCCTGCTGTATACGATCGTCTACAAGGAGAATCCGTTCTACAACGTCGACGAGATCCTGGACCATCCGCTGCGTGTTCCCTTCCTGCCGTTTTCGGAAGACTGTATAGACCTGATTAGAAGGATGCTGGACCGCGACGTTGACAACCGGCTGACGATCACGGAGGTGGTGGAGCACCCGTGGATGACGGACAACTGAGCTGGTTGACCGGTAATGGATGGATATATGGCTATTTCATATTGCTATCTGCGCTGCTTTGAGACCAGCATGCTAGACGGTGTATGATATGTTAGGCGTTCTACGAATAGACACGATACCCATGACATCGACTCACAAGTATCTAGAGGTTCTATCTGGGAGCGAGCTACTTAACCTCCGCAAACTCCTGCAATTCGTCGTAAACCCTCCCCCACAGTCCGCCATGCCACTCCCTAACCTCCCCCCACTCCGGCACAGTAGCCCTGATGAACTATCCTCCCATCGCGCAACGCCCGCGCGCCGCACAAACTCCGCTCTGGACTGCTCCGCAGAGGCCGGGTTCAGCGGGGAGAGCCAGACGCCGCCGCACGGAGGCGACGTCGGGGAGTTCCGTCCAGGAGGTCGTGTAGGCGGTGCGCTTGAGGTTCAGGGCGTACCGGGTTTTCCAGGGGTTGAGGGCGAAACAGGTGGGGCGGGGACGATGTCGTGGAAGGTTATGGGGGCCATGGTTGGGGGCCGTTGTAGGGGCAGGGTTGGGGCGCTTTGTGCACAGTACGAGTTTGCGCCTTGTTTCGGTCTGACCACGGTCGTTGGGACTCTATCTCTATCTCTATACGGATTGCTGCATTGCATGGAGTCAGGTGGGTTGGTCGGTCATCACTGTTTCGGAGTACGAGAGGTATATCTGGACACGCGTTCTGTATCTTTTCCGTACGTACCTGTATGTGCACGGTAATACCCACATTTCAATCAATGGCTGTACTATACTGATATCTATCTCTCCTACAGTATATCTGGTCTCAATGCTATGGATTAGGCTCTGGACTAGGGCGCTTTGGCTATCCCATTCTATGGAGACTTAAGAGCTGGCTAAGTAGCAAGAGGGCGCTTCTCCCAAATAGGAACACTAAGTAATTCGTCACTTGAGAATACGGAGTACTTGTGGCTACTACGATTTTAGAGATCGTTGGATATATACTCGTTCTGTGTTTGACGGCCTTCCCCGGAGTCTTTCGTTGCTTGTTGTGTTGTGAACGCCAACCGTGCCGTACTATCAAGCCCTATCTAGAGTCGGGTCACTTACAATAGAAATACAAGTTAACGAAAAGAACAAGCAAGCTTCATGTTAGCCATTATTAGTATTACTTCTACAGAATTGAAGGGATTACCATAAACCACATCTCGTCTAATACTCTTATACTCCCAGCTAGAGGTATCACCGTTCCAGACTGGCTCCCACCACCTACTCGACCGAGGGACCTTGACCAAGTCGAACAAAGGCAGCACTCTAGGACCATAGGGCTTCACTTGCTTAACGCGATCCGGGTCTCGGAAGCCAGCCATGAAGCTATAATGCATAGGTTAGTCAACTCGGCTGAAGCTGGGTAGGTATACATACAGGGTATGAGTTTCCGCGAACCCCAAACATGGTTGCGGGAGTGAGCATTAAGGAGCATGTAGCCTAGCTCATCAACCTTACTGATGATGATCGATATTAGTTAGAAGTTCGAAGAAGAAGGTCATCAACTAACGGAAGTGTCTTTTGTAGCGCGATACGGATATCCTCACGCCCCATCTCATCTAGCTTCTAGAACTCCGTTGCACCCCGACAGTCACCACGGCGTACTCCAGGGACTTTCTCCCAGGCAAAAGAAATCAAGAATCCCCCGGGAACTATGCCAGAGTCATCTTGCTAGCCTTGATTCCATCCTAGAAGGCGAGGCGTGATGAGGGACCCCTTCTTCGTCATGTTTTGGTGTGCGACTAGCTCCTGGGACCTTCATCCTACTACCTGATGGGCTCGAGTATCTGGGTCATGGGAACTCTGTGTTGAAATGCGGAACCCGCTGGTAGATACGTATGAAAGCCTCCTTGGCGGGATTATTCGTTTCTTTGCAGAGAAGCTTCATACAGGCGAAGGAAATCGTGGAGATACCCCGTACGCGATTTGGTTCGACTTGGTCATGGTGCTCGTTCTCTTTCTGACGACACTCCATTCGGAACGGATGGGGATGTCGAAGGTGATAATCGTACCGGGATTTGGGCCCTTCTGGAACCAAGTGCGGGCGGATTCCATTGTGATGGAGAAGGAAGCGTCACGGGTCGAGGGACAAGGGAAGACGAGGACATTAGTAATGAGCTTTCCAAAGTTGTTACTGATAGTAGTAGTGGCGTAAACTGCTGTCATCGAAGACTACTTCTATTTCTCGTGGCCACCACGGTTCTAGAGATATCTGGATACTCGTTCCGTACCTGTACCGTACCAGTAACTGTATGTATTACGTACGGTAATACCCCGCAAGTGGCGGAAAGACACGACCAATCACAGTGGTTGCGCTGATATCCCATTACAGAGTGTTCTGCTGCTGGGAGTTGTACAGGTACAGAGAGTACTCCGCAGCATATAGAAGGTCGATTCCAAACGAGACCAAACCGCCAGATGATCTACAAGCAGCCTGGCCGGGATCTGTACAGGACAATCTGGATTCGAATCAGCGGGGCAGCCGATAAGATAAGCAGTGGAGAGTGGCGGAGAGAGACTGATACGTACGTACTTGGTGACATCGGCAGAGTGAGAGTAACAGGAACAGGAAGAAAATGATACATACGCATAGGACAGTGAGACTGTCTGCTGACCTCATCATCTTCTCTCTTCACCTCCTGATCTCATCTTTTTCATCCTCTCTTCTCATCCTCTTCCGTCTTCCCACCCTCGCCATCGGCCTCGCCTCTCCCTCGCCTCTCCATCCGTGGATGTCTCACTCTCCTCCACTGCCCTCTCTTTCCCGTCCCATGGTTCTATCCTGACCGTCTAGCCGAGAACTTGCCATAGCCCTCTTTTCCTTCGCGACCCTTCCGCTCCAAACTTACCCTCCTAGAGAGTCCTTTTCCGCTGTTTATCGCTGGTTTCTTTTTCATCATACTTCCTCTGTGTGATTGCCTCGCCATCTGCTGTTTCTGTTGTTCCTGTGCTGCTGAACTATGATCTTCTGAAACATCCTGCGGATCGTGCGCTTGCCGCCGTACCTTCTACTCATCCGGCACCCTCCGGAAAGAATCTCATACCTTCGTGGAATCAGGCCAGCTCTGCCACCCAATTTTGACCCCCCGCAATGGCGACTACTCATTCCGGCGGGGTTGGTCCGGAGGCCTCGTCTGATACCGTATCTCCCGTCAGCCCCGCTTCCTCGTCCGGGCAGATACCTCTGGAAGAGCCCCCAAAGCCCAAAGGCCGCCAGCGCCTGTTGCAGAACCTCCAGCGCATGTCCTCTAGCCCCGTCTTGACCAGAAGAAACCGATCCGCGTCGACCGGCTACACCCGAGATCGCAAGGCTTCCCTGTCTTGTGTGTCGTTGTCCTCGTCCTCCTATGCTCCGTGCTCCAACAATGGGAGCTCCGGTCAGTTATACGGTGACTTGGATGCTCGCCCGGCCACTCCGCGTATCCCGTGCACTCCCCCAGCAGACCGCCAGGGCCCAAACGCTCGCGTTCGTATCCTGGACGGAGAAACGGCCGTATCTTCTCAGCCGAGGACGGTCGGTTTACCTGTCGATCGGAGACCGGCATCACGCGGAACGCCGGTGGAAGAGCCAAAAGCCGAGGAGGTTTCGCTGCCGGCTCCGGAGCAGGAGACCTTCGATTTCTGGGGTAAAATGCCCCCCGAGCTCAAAATGAACATTCTGGGCTATCTGACTCCCAGGGAGATCATTCGTTGTTCCGCCGTCTCCAAGTCGTGGAATAGCATGTGCTACGATGGACAGCTGTGGTCCAATGTGGACACAACGGATTACTACGGCTATATTCCGAGCGACAGCCTGGTAAAGATCATTACGTCTGGAGGCCCCTTCGTTCGCGATCTTAACCTGAGAGGCTGCATCCAATTGCGGGACAAGTGGATGAAAGAAGGCGAGAAGATCTCCGACGCCTGCCGGAATGTCGTCAACTTCTCCCTCGAAGGGACCCGTGTCGACAAGTATTCGATTCACTACTTCCTTCTGCGGAACCCCCGCCTTGAATACCTCAACTTGTCGGCGTTGTCCACCGTGACCAACTCGGCCATGAAAATTATTTCGCAGTCGTGCCCCCAATTGGAGACCTTGAATGTGTCCTGGTGCAGCAATGTCGATACCAAAGGACTGAAGAAGATTGTTCAGTCGTGCTCGCGACTTAGAGACCTCCGAGCCAGCGAAATCCGTGGATTCGGAGACGAAGATTTCGCTCTCCAGCTGTTTGAGCGAAACACCCTTGAGCGGCTGATCATGAGCCGTACCGATCTTACAGACGAGAGTCTGACGGTCCTCATGCAGGGAGTCGATCCAGCATTTGACGTATTGAATGATCGGCCCATTGTTCCCCCACGACGGTTCAAGCACGTCGATCTACATCACTGCGTGGATATTACCGATGATGGAGCCAGAAGTCTCGTCCATAATGTCCCTAGTCTCGAAGGTCTCCAAGTATCCCTGTGCTCGGAGCTGACCGATGACGCGATCATCGATATTGTCCGCACAACCCCGCGACTGTCTCATCTCGAAGTTGAGGATCTGGAGAATCTCACCAACCACACCCTGATAAATCTTGCGAATTCCCCTTGTGCATCTCAGCTGGAGCACCTCAACATCAGCTATTGCGAGAGTCTGAGCGATATAGGAATGCTACAGATTATGAAGAATTGTCCGAACATTCGATCGGTCGAGATGGACAACACTCGGGTGTCCGACCTAACGCTCATGGAAGCCAGCTCGCGCGTCCGAATGCGAGGTTACGACGAGGCGCTGCCTCAGGTTGGCTTGCGTCTGGTCATTTTCGACTGCGCCAATGTCACCTGGGCGGGAGTCAAGGAGGTACTTTCGAGTAACTGTTATATTCCGCGCTCTCGCAAGAGTTCTTCTGCCCTGATCACGGTGACACAAACCAAAAGCGACTCAGCGGTCTCGCTGACCCCGACGCCCACTCCGCCGCCGCCGGTATATCCGAATGACATCATCCAGCTCAAGTGTTTTTATGGATGGCAGATGACGGTAGATGAACACACGAAACGGGTGCAGCGCGGCGACTTAGCTGCCGCGAGCAGGCTGGATCGGAAATGGGCCGACTATATGATGGCCACCGAGGAAGCTGGCGCCGGGGGTGCGGGGGCAAGACGACGGCGACGACGGGCTCGTGAGGCGGAGAGGATGTATAATCTTGATGACGACGATGAAGATGCGTACGGCATCGGAGGGATTTCAGCGTTTGGGGGGAGACGCAGGAGGGCGCAGAGTGGAGGTTGCGCTTTGATGTGATGCCTTGCCCTAACATTTGGATCACTATCTGGTTACGTTTGCTGCTGGCCATCCTAGATGGTGATACTGCAGTATGAGATATGGCATACGGCTTTGGTTTTCGGAATCTGCCTGATGACGGCTACGGGATATGATCATGCATGGTAGGTGTTGGTATCGTCGGATTGGATTGGATCCGTCTCGTCTCTTGCTCGTTGGTCTCGGTTTGTGGTATGGCTCGGAGTCAGGGAATTCTGCGTTTTGCTTTAGAATGAAAGCCGGCGTTCATTCGGTTAAGATCTTGAGTTAGATATGATCATTTCATGCTATCTGTTTGAGTACGTCAAATGAAGATTCTCATAAAGCTGGCGAGCCCAATGGTATATACATGCAACGTAATGCTTCGCTGGAAGACCGGTCCCAAACTCCTCCGATATGCTAATAGACACAGGACGGATATCACTCGAAGAACCCGCCATCGCTGTCGTCGGCGCTTTCTTCGCTGTTTTTCGAATCGTGCATTTCAACATCCACCTTCTTACTACCGCCCTTATTATCCTCCTTATCTTTCTGCTTCGCTCTGTCATGGCTTGGAGCAGCAGCTGACCCATCCATCCCCGAAGCCGAAGCATCCTCCAATTTGCCCTCGCGGAGGAGATCGAGTGTCTCCTGCCCCTGCAGCGTACACTTTTCGATGACATGCCACATAGCCGGTTTAGAAGCATCGGCCGAACAGGGATCGGCATCGTCTGCGCGGGTCTCGATCCCGACATTGCTATCGTTGTCGGAGTCTTGACTTTGCGTGTCCACATTCTTCTTCTCCCGCTTCTTTTGCTGCTTGTCCGCGTACAGCGAGACATATTTCTCCGTGAGGGGGTAGTAGATTGTGTAGTTGAGGTTGATGCGGGCGACATGGATGCGACGAGCTAGGGCTTGGTCGGTTCCTTCTGTCTCCTTCGTCTCTTTCTCCCTCCGAAGAAGCTTCTTCAGGTCTTTGGAAGCTGATTTCCGATCTGCATAAAGTCAGTTGACTAGACCTCTGACAGACAAACCAGATCCAAGGAATAATGTGTTCGCAACGCACCTAGAAATCGAACGAAATGATACTTCCCAATCATCTCCGATCGCTGCCTCCTCCGCGTCTCCTCGTCCAGCTCCTTCTCGAACCCCGCCAGAGCGCGCTCCTGGACTATGCGCGAGTCGGCCGGGAGGTCGTCGCGGGCGAGGAGGCGCCGCGCATTGCGGATTTGCTTCTTGAGCTCGTTGACGGAGAGGCGGTCGGGATCTGGTTTTGGGGGGTGCGGTTTCTTTTTGGATGGCGGGGCTGCGGC
>RAQS01000386.1:0-16930 GCA_003698115.1 Aspergillus sp. HF37 | reverse complement strand
CCCTCCTCCCCCTCCTTAACAGGCGGCCGCCCATTAACCCCCCTCTGTCCGGGGACGCTCCTCAGCCTCCAATCGCCTCCATTCCGCTCACACTCGACCTCATACGCCAGCGCCAGCACCTCAATATCCGTTTTACTCAGCACGGCCCGATCGCCGGTCTTCCTCGCGAACTCGGCGAGGACGGCCACGCTGGCCGGTGCGGGCGAGCGCTGCGTGACGAACGGGAGGTAGAGGGTCTCGACGCGGGCGCGCGCGTCGGGGTCGCGGATTTCGCCGATCACGGACGGCGTGGTTAGCAGCGTCTCGGACTGGGCGAGGAGCGTGGAGAGAGGCGGGGTGTTTTTCAGGATCGGACCTGCGTCTAGCACGATGGTGTGGACGGGTTTCGCGGTTGGAGGGGGCAGTTTTGGGTCTGCCATTTTGTGGGTGGTATGGCGGAGATGTGCAAATTAAGTAAATTGGACAGACAGGAAGAGGGACAGAGAAAGGACGTTGACGATATGGATTTTGGTTTCGATGGTTTTTTGTGGTCTGTGCATTATTTATCTTATCGTGCCTTATCTTATCCTGATTATTGGTACAATACCATACGACATACTTCCCAACTGAACCCTTTGTCCGATTCTCTGTATGTACCGTGCAGGGAACATGCGCTGCTATTAAGGGCTAGGAAAATTAACCAGACAGCAAAATCGTGATAAAACGAGCTGATATCAAAAGGAGATCAACATGGAGGGCATATAATTAGCCATAGAGACGTCTAAAAGTTAGCGAACTCCTTGTCCACCTGCTCAAAATGGTCGAAAAAGCCCTTGAACAGCTTCACTCCCAACCCAGGATCCAAGCTGCCGGTGGTTGCACGGATGCTATGCATGCTCAACTGAGGAATCCCGGCGTCGATGGCCCTGAAGCCGATGCGTGCGCTGGTCATAGGCCCGATAGTACCGCCGCCGCGAGTGTCATTGCGGCGTTGAAAGAGCTGCAGGGTAGAACCGCACAGGTCAGCGACGCGCTGCAGCATGCCATGGCTCACACTGTCAGTGGTCATGCTGCCGCTGGGATCGGCCGAGACTGCCACTCCCACATTCAAGCGGGGCGAGTGGTTCTCCAGGTAGCATTCGAGGAAGTTCGGATTGACGGAGTGGACGACGTCTGAAGAAACCAGGAAGCTGTTGGCCACGGTCTGCGACAGTAGGTTTGGCCCGTACGAGGACGGCGCAAAGGCCTCGGTGATGCGCTCCATGACACTACTCATGTAGTTGGACCGCGCGCCCTGCCGCAGCAAGCTGCCAATCTCTTCGTTGTCAAACATGCCTATCATCCTCACGACGCCGCCGGACGCGTCGTCCGAGGAGGACAGCAGCGCCTCTTGGGCGGCATAGCAGCAAAGCTTGTCATCGACACGGCCCGCAAAAATCAAGTCCTTCTCCAGGCCTCCCAGCTGAGCCGGCTGGCTATCAAACAACTCCAGCTCCCAGCTGACAATCGAGCTGTAATCCGAGACCCCTATCTCCTTCGAGATAACTTTGACAAGCTTCTCCGGCTGCGTCGCCGCAAAGGTCCCAGGCCTGATCTCGCCGGCAGTCCCACCCGCAGAAGACGACGGCGCACACAGATCCGAATTATCAATCCCGACAATGGGAACCATCTGCGTCTCCTGGTTAAACGGGCCCTTGGCCGGCGCGCCGAAATGCGGCGCCAGCGTGGGAATCCTCGCAATCGGCCAGTCCAGCTTGACCAGCCTTGTTTCGACCGCCCCGGAGTCCGGGTCACGCACGAGGACGCGGCCGCCGATGCTGAGGTCGCGGTCCCACCAGGTCTCGTTCATGGCGCCGGCATACGGGGCCACGCCGAGCTGCTCGAAGCCGGCCTTGTTGGGCACTTTGGAGATGGGCTTCAGCTTTGTCGCCAGGGCGTCAACATGGCTGGCCACGATGGCCATGCCGTTTCCGCTCTCGTATTCCTCGCCAATTGCGAAGGCGATCAGCGAGCTGTCGTTGCGGGTGCAGTAGTACTTTCCGCCGCGCTTCAGCTCCGAGTTCCAGACGGCCCGCTCGGACAGGCGCGTGTAGCCATGCTTCTCGAGTTGCTTCGCGAAAGACCCGACGGCGTGGAAGGTGGTCGGATTCGAGGACATGAAGTCGCAGTACGGTTTTGCGAAGGTCTCCGGCGAGACAGCGGTTGGAGGGGAGGTGGGATGGGCATGTGGAAGCTGGGTTGGTGCGCGGAGGGGGAGGAGGTTAGAGTCGGAGTGACCCAAAGAGCTTTTCTTTGTCATGGTAATGGGTGTATCAGGATGATGGTGTGTAGACAGACGTATGGAGTAGTATGAGGGAGGAGTGAAGTTGGAGAGTTGCGGGAGGAGCGCGGACGCAGCAGCTTGGCGTGATCACCGGCTAAGACTAACTCGGCAACCTGGATCTACAAAAGTACCATGGATGGATGCCCTTCTAGAATTTATTCATCTTGTACCGTTTCAGCCAGTCTCAATTGCTTCCAGAGCATTCCCAGAAATAATACACCAAGACAAACGGACCAGCTGCCTAACCGGAATGCTCAAGTGAAGACTGATCGGATAGCTCGAGACTAGAGCCGACAACAGCATTCCAGTCGACATTCCCGTCCTGACACTGGTCCATAATCGCAGGTCCGACAGCCGTCGCAATCTCCTGGCCATTCCGCTCAATGGCAAGTCTCACCGGTCCGGTCTGTCCATCGAACGGGACGGAATAGTGGTTGAGGCCGGGTCTGCGGGCACGGAAGACAGTCGGGGGAGCGCTCCCAATCTGAATCCTTATGTCGCTCGGTGCGGCCACGAATGCGGTAGCAAAGACCCTGTCCTGAGAGACATGTCCCGGAACTAGTATTGGCTGGCCCATGTCGGGGTTGTTGCCAGTAGTGCCGCCGGAGCTTCCCGAGGTGCTGGGATTCGACCGGTACCAGTAGACGATTTTATCCTCAGGATCAGCCGACTTGGTACGGCGGACGGCTGACGCTCGAGACCTCATGCCGCGGAGATGGCCTCCATTTCCTGACTTGTAGGCGGCAATGTAATGAGGAAGGAGAAGTCTCCATGCGTCGTGGGGGTGGTTGGAAACGTAGCGCGAGGCTCCGTCGGGAATTCCATCTTCGTAGATAGGCCCGATATAGTGTGTCTCCCCGTAATCATTCCAGCTGATGATCTGCAAATATTAGCACAAGAACCGAGCCATTGGGGCCCGGGGGGGGTCATACTTGGACCAAGTCGGGTTGGAGCTCCATAACTTGTTGCCAACGTTGATGCCACAAATCGTCACCACGCCATAGCCAATTCTTCCCCCATTGCGGGAGATTGGTGTAGAACCAAGGAGATATGGGCATCATGTAGGGCTTCCCGGCGAGGGACTTGATCCAGGCCTTATCGGAGTCGACACTCATGTCCCGAGATCCAATAGGCCAGGCATCCCAGCTAAACACGCCGTCGATTTTGTCCAAGTGGTTGGCGATCCCAGAGGGCCCGAGACTTGTCCAGCTTGGGATCACGCTGCACCCGGTGGCGCTCTTGATGGTGGGCCAGTCGCCTGCGCTGTCAGGTCCCTCAAACGTCGACACCAAAGGTCCCCCTTTGTAGTAGAACTGCGCCGGAGAGTTCTTGTACCGGTTGATCGTCGTGATGACTCTCTCGGCCGGCCACGGGCCCGCGGAGGCATAGTCAAACGAGAGGAACAGAGAAAAGTTTCCGGCGGTCTCAGCAGCGTGATACGCTCGTTGGAGGACTTGATCGGTATACCCGTCCTGCGGGCCGATATTCAGAGCGAAGCCATCGATATGGGCCTTCTGGGCCTCCGCGATGTCGTAGTCCCATTGGGCAGACGTCATGCTCGCCGCATTTCCCACCTTACATGGTTAATCGAGAGCTCCGCCAGACACGTGGGATCGTGCAGCGCTTACAAGGAAGTGAGCAAAAACACTTTTGGGCTCGGAGTGAGCGAGAGTCGTGGTCGCTAAAAAGAGCAAGGAAAGTAAATAGTTGGACCGCATTTTGGCGAGGTAGTGTCAACTCCAGAATTGATAATGAGAGAATCCAGCTGGTCAAGGGCAGTTCAAGGCATTGAAGGATAGACTGAGATCAAGTTATAGATCTGGAGGGCCTTGCAAGACGACCAAGCCAGCTTGGTAGAATAGAACCACGGATGGAGCACCAGTCCAACAGGAAGCGAAAGAAGACGGGAAGAGCGTAAAACCAGAAACAATACCGGGCAACAGGAGTATTTGGAGGTCGAACAGGCGCGTAGCTGGCACAGGCGAGTGGCGCAGCAGGCTTGCTGGACATGGGCCAGGATGAAACAGTGGAAATGCACATTCCGGGATGTTTAATGAAAGGAGAGACTCTGGACGAACCTCGTGTGGAATTCGCCGTGTCGCCGAGGAATGAGCGCAGGGCAGAGGAAAACATGGCTGTTTGTTGGGTTGGCCAATGGTAGTCGCAGGTTGAGCTGTTTGCAAGATCGGGTTCATCTCATCGGAGATTATTGTTGCACAGTAATATGCCACTAGACTAAAAAAGGGACCGCGGCCATCTTAATAAGACGGGCCATACTACTTGTACTATTCAACAATTATCAGGATGTCAGGTTATCCATCGACACCTAGCCCGGAAACATTCAACTGTTTACATGTATACACTCTACCTGTAGTTGTCTTCTGCAATCCATGGCTTTACAAAATCAGATGCATCATCCAGCAACAACAGTCTATGAAACAGAAACAGCCTCGAAGCAGCATAAATACCCCAGACCTTCACTCCCCAAATCATGTCCAAATTCCCACAATGAAGTTGTCCGGAATACAATGGAGGAAGAGATACTCGTTTTCGGTCGAGGGAAAGGCTGCATATTCCGGAGTCTCCGAATCAGCCCGGTGCAACAAGGTCGCTACTCTTGCCCAATGAACCCCGCGATTCCCTTCTGCGCAGATCTCGTACACAACGACGTCTCTCATTCCTTGCTCTTCTCGGCGGCGGTTGGCTTGCTCAAACGCCCAGTCTCTGTTCGTCGTAACCGAAATAAACGGTGTCGGTTTTTCGTTAGACCAATCGAGATGACGGTACACTTCATCCTCCAACCATTTCCTCCCCCGTTCCCATCGCGGATACATAGGGATCCAGTCGTCGCGTGCCGCCAATATGCCCTCCCCTTGCTGGTGCGATGTCATCGATTCGTCGTCTTGCACACGCCATCCATGAAAACGACAGTTCGAGTTCTTGCATTGAGGCATCTTGGAACAGCAGGATGGGTTCAAAAGCCAGTGAAAAAGCTGTTAGTGCTGGAACTGGTGGAGGACGACGCGGAGATGCAGGAGGGAAAGGTCATGTTTATATTCCTCTGCGCCCGACAGTTAGGCAACAAAACAGGCGACTCGCGTTGACGAGCGAGGGCGCGTCGACAAATCAGGAGAGCGAGCATATGCCACGGTGCTGCAGCGCAGCGAATCCATGCTAGTGCAGCCTATACTATAGAGTATTATTACGAAGCGCCGCGGGGATTGGGGACTTTGCGCAGCGAGTCCATATAACAAGAAACAGTTTGCCTAACTACCTATTCTGAATCGCGTGAGCACTCGAACTAGGCGACGGGACGGCCTGGATCCCTGACAACCTGGGAGCTGGCAGTGAACGAGTCATTCTACCCTCAATTGCTATTATTGCCTCCGCCTCCTCCGCCTCCTCCACACAAAGCATCTGGCTGAAGCTGTTGAGCAACAGAATCCAAGATGCCGCTGAGAAGGGGTATGACGGATTCCTATGAATACCAACGGCGTTAGGCTCTCTCGTACTAATAAAGCCCATCGTCTCGAAAGCAAAGAGACTCAACTCACAAGAAGGCCACCGAGCAGAGGACCGAGTGAACTC
The DNA here is from genome assembly GCA_003698115.1 of Aspergillus sp. HF37. Lineage (NCBI taxonomy): Eukaryota > Fungi > Ascomycota > Eurotiomycetes > Eurotiales > Aspergillaceae > Aspergillus > Aspergillus sp. HF37. Next base: position 11,040 of record RAQS01000386.1, on the reverse strand, counting down.
AGCACGGTCTCCAGAAGACCCAGCACCGGCCCAAGCAGACCATTAACAAGGCCAACGGTGCCAGAGAGCAGCGTGGCAATGGTTCTGCAGCCGAGGATCGGGTCCTGCTGGACCATCAGACCCAAGGACGAGTTCGGGCCGATCTCTGGCGGTTGGCCGGTGGAGATCTGGTGATGGATGAGGGTCTTGACTTCTTCCTGCAAGCTTGTTAGGTTTTGTGTATTTGAAGAGTGAAGATCAGGTGGTGGCTAGCTAGCTCGTACAAACGCCTTGGACAGCGTGGGACCGTACTGAGCAACGGCCGTGGATACACCGTGGAATGTCAGATCAACGACCGCATGGGCGATGTCCTCGGGGTTGTGCGAGTCTAGATCGATGCCGAAATTGCCAAAGGCGCTGTCTAGCAGATCGTTTGGAAAGCTGCCAGTATCGCCGGCGACATCGGGCGCAAGTGTGGGAGGGATATTCGGTGCAATGGTGCCGGTCGCAGTGGTAGCTGCTGCAATAGGAGCAGCTGCAACAAGAAAAGCGAAGAAACGCATTGTGGAGGTTGCTGGTGTAAGCTACAGTAGAAAGCAAGTGTATGTCGGCAGTCGGCATGCTCGAAGGCCAAACCGGGCTTTATAGCCATTTCCCCAGAATCCTGTGATATATGGTCGAGTGTTGAAAATGACCCGTGAATGCTGGTGTCTGTCGTAGTGCCATGTCGGCTGCTTGTGTCCAGTAGCACCAGTCCTCCAGAGGGTCGCAGTAGCATTCTGATCGTGGCACTTAACAGCTGCGAGTTACTCGGCTTGTGATTAGCTTTTGTAATTAGATCTGGGATTTACTAAATATCGAGTATGCTATGGATAGCTGCTATCCTACTGGAGCAAATCCAGTACCGTGTAGTACTGCTTCTACGGCTATGATACTGTCAGATGCAGGTCAATTATTTCTGTACTTGCTGAATGCTTTCCCAACGGCCTGATTGCTTTGTCATCTATTCCAGACTCCTAGCTGGTCCAACCATGGAATCAGAGCAATCCTGCTCGGGCAACCGAACCTCACTGTGATGTCAACTGGGGCGTTCCAAGATTGAAGTATCTGGTATCTCCAGTCGGCCTAGAATTGGCATTATACTCAATCATACACCAACAAGTTGACCAGTTATTCCATAACAACTGAACTCGTACCATGGCGACCTCGAGGGCTGCAAACGTTGTCGAAGCGGCAGTCGGCCACAGCGGCACTGCCTCGGTGACGACCGACGTGAGCAATTATGGAAAAAAGGAGTACGGTGAAGAGACCGGGGCAAAAATCAAGGCTACAATATGGAATGGAAAGAACAGCGTGAAACTCGGTATGTCTGATCAAAGAACTCCGCGCATTCGCCGCTGACGTTCCCAGTCGAGATGCCCAAGCCGAGGGTTGTCGACCCCGGTGATGTCATCCTCAGGGTAACGGGCAGTGCCATATGCGGCAGTGACCTTCATTTATATCACGGTACGTCTGAAACCTCAGTAGCAGCAGCGCCTGAGCCTGACTTGGACAGGGAGCATCATCCAGCTCGAGCAAGGCGACGTTCTGGGCCACGAGTTCTGCGGCGTCGTCGAGAGCGCGGGTCCGGCTGCAACGAACGTCAAAGTCGGCGATCGCGTCGTCGCAGCTTTCCCCATCTGCTGCGGCGAATGCATGTACTGCAAGAAAGGGCTGACTTCGTCCTGCGAGCGCACCAATGATGATACCATCATAAACGCGATGTATGGCAAACGATCAGCAGGTACGCGCCCATCCTGCGGATAGATAGACCGAGACTAATCCCTCAGGAATATTCGGATACTCCCATTTCACCGGGGGATTTGCTGGCGGCCAGGCAGAGTATGTGCGCGTGCCGTATGCCGACCACAACCTTCTGCGTCTCCCGGACGACGTGCCTGATGAAAAAGGCCTCTACCTTTCGGACGTCCTGGCCACCGCATGGCATTGCGTGGTCGACACGGGGGTCAATCTGGATGATGTGGTCGCCGTGTGGGGGGCAGGGCCCATCGGCCAGATGGTTGTGGACTTTAGCTTCCTGCATGGCGCCAGTCGAGTGATTCTCATCGACGGCGGCGACGGTGGATGGCGCCTGGACTTTGTCAAGTCCAAAATCCCCAAGGTCGAGACGCTTGATTACACCAGGCTCCCGCGCGGCGAGTCCGTCCGCTCGCAGCTGAAGGAAATGGTGCACGGCGGACCGGACGTGGCATTGGAATGCGCGGCGGGCGAGTACTCCAAGGGCTGGATGCACTATTTCGAGCAAATGTTTGGGATGGAGATGGATACCTCGGAGATCCTGAACGAGATGATCACGTCTGTCCGCCCGTTCGGACGGGTTGGCATCACGGGTGTGTACACGGGCTATGTAAGACCTTTGCCTTCATTGGAGATCCGCAGCTAACGGCGATAGACAAATCACCTCAACATCGGAGCAGTCATGCAGACCGGCGTCCGGCTCATTGGCAACGGCCAGGCGCCGGTGCAGAGGTATTGGGAGAGAATCCTCGAGCTGGTCCGGCAGCAGCAGATCGACCCCTTGGCCATGGTAACACATCGGGTACGGCTGGAGGACATAGAAAAGCTGTACCCCCTGTTCAACGAACGGCAGCACGGCATACAGAAGGTGTTCATCGAGACACAGTTTTCAGCAGCTCCTGCGGCGGGAACGCCGGCCTTGACGGAGTTGTGAGTTGACTTGGTCAATGTGGGATCTACCGAGGGGTTGTCGAATTGTACAATAGCTCGTGGACATGGACAGTCGAAGAAAGATGGACACGGCAGGAATCGGCACTCGGCTAACCAAAAGGGAAAGGCGCGATCAGATAAGATGATGCGGAATTGCCGAATTTCGGCACTATTGCAGGCCATAAAGCCAGCAAATACACGAATATGAATGGCTATCATTGCCCATTTCTGCCCGCTAGAGATACAGGTTAGAGAGAAGCTGCTCCATACGTACAGTCGTAGCGTCAAAAGGTCAGTCGGCTAGAATTGCATAGGAGCAAGGTGAGAGACAGGATCAACTGCAACACGTGTAATATTCATGCTAGCTTATTTTTTCTTTATTTGCCAATTCTCCAGGATATACTGTCCCGTCCAAAGTGGCAAAGCCCACAATTGATATTCGCTTGGGCGCCGAAACCGGGAGCGGAACAACAGGTGAGCCCACGATAATCTAATCTGATCCGATCAGGTTCTATTTCCACTCTGTCTTCCCCCCTCGACTCCCGCTCCCTTTTCCTTTTCCTTTTCCCCTCGTCACCACTGCCTACTCCTGCCCTCCATACTCAATTAAATCTAGAATCTGGGCTACAGACGCCCTCTCTGTATATCGTGTCTCCCAGCCCATCCTCGGCTGAATGAACGTGCTTCCGCTCTTCCGGCCGCAGCAATAAAAAGTGACGCAGCAGTGGGTAGGTGGCTGTCAGCCCTCCTACCTTGCCAAAAAAAACTAATCCTAGCCCAGAATCACTCGCCAGCAGCAGTCAATAATGGCAGCTGCTCCTCCAATCCCTCTAGCTCCAGCGCTGGCCGCCAAGCCTGTCGTGCCAGCAGCGTCAGCATCCTCGAGTCCCGGGACTCCCGGCTCCATCACCTCGAAAGAATGGGTTATCCCGCCGCGTCCGAAGCCCGGCCGTAAGCCTGCAACAGACACGCCGCCGACCAAGCGAAAGGCGCAGAACCGGGCGGCCCAGAGGGCGTTCCGGGAGCGGCGGGCAGCTCGGGTCAATGACCTGGAGGATCAGATGAAGGCAATTGAAGACGAGCATGATGCTGAGATAGATGCTTTCAAGGGACAGGTTGGGAGTCTGTCTCGCGAGATGGATCAGTGCAGGAACGAGGCGAACCGGTGGCGCGATCGGTGCCGTGCCTTGGAGAAGGAGGTCTCGGAGGAAAGAAACGCAAAGGAAGCTCTCGTTCGGGAGCTCCAGACTTCGCGTCCACGGAAGGAAAGCCTCGTTCCGGACCAGGTTCCTCTGCCTCCTCGCAGATCAGCGCGGCACGCGCCGTCTGGTACACGAGCGGATGACGCGCGACACCGTGGCACTAACGATGCAAACGAACGAGGCAATGTTCCCATGGGCTGCAGCAATTGCTCTTCCGCGCATTGCCAGTGTGTAGAAGACGCTTTCGCCATGCAAGGTATTGAAGAACAGGAAAAGCCTTCGGACGCCAGCAGCCACCCGCCAGAGCCCGAGATCAAGCCCGAGCCGGAGGAAATGGAAATCGACTTCACGTCGCGGTTCGCAAATGCCCAGGCCGAGGCCGAGTCATCCACCACAGTCTCCTCCCCGGCAGTCGACCCATGCGGTTTCTGCCAGGACGGCACGCCGTGCATCTGCGCCGAAATGGCCGCTCAACAGGAGACACGCCCGCGACGGTCCTCGCTCGAGAACAACCGCCTCGCCCCGATCCATAACCTCTCTCAATTCACACCCCCGCCATCAGAAGGCGACGTCCGCTCCGAAGTCACGCTCCCGCCAATCAGCGAGGCCACCAACCCATGCGCAAACGGGCCCGGCACATGCGCGCAGTGTCTCGCCGATCCAAGAAGCACCCTCTTCTGCAAATCCCTGGCCGCTTCTCGCTCTGCCAGCGCTGCGCCGTCCGGCTGCTGCGGCGGCGGCAAAGGCAAAGGCCCCGACGGCGGCTGCTGCCAGACTCGCAGCTCGAAACCGTCGCGCAGAGCTGCCGCCGCTCCGAAGCCAGCGCCTAACCCTCCTCCCCCCGCCCCTTCGTCATCCACTACAGACCCCCTGACCCTCTCCTGTGCCGACGCCTTCACTGCTCTCTCGCGCCACCCCAAGTTCTCCCGCGCCAGCGACGAGCTCTCGTCGTGGGTCCCAAAGCTGCACACGCTGCCCAACCCGCGCGATCTGCAGCCGGTCGAGCGGGTGGAGTCGCGTGCGGCGATGGAGGTCGAGGCGGCGAGCGTTATGGGGGTTTTGCGGTATTTCGACAGGCGGTTTGCAGACAAATAAGTTGATCTCGGTCTGGCTACTTGACTACATCCCATCACATTATGTGTTTGTTTTATGATACCCAAACTTCGAAAACGAGAAAGATGATGGTCGTCGGTTCCGTTGTTTGCATTATATTCTGCTGGCTCGGACTCGTCTCGCGTCCGTCGCTTCCGCCTATTCAGGCTTGATTCGACACGACGCGACGGGAAGTGAGGATGCATCTTACAGACTAGATGTGCCCTAATGGTGACGAGAAACGAGAAGATGGAACCAGTTTGGATGGAGTGGCGGGTTCGACTAGACGAGGTTATGTGAATATCGACATAATGCAGCGATGTACTTTTCTTATTGAGGCAATGCTTCTTGTATCTTGTATCTTTGAGGCATTCAACTGGCTATGCTAGAGGCCAACAACGGATGGTATACATACACAGATAAATAGAAGAATCGAATTAAAACGGCCCAACGCCTCCCTCCTTTGCCTTGCCTCCCCCCGGTATCGAACAAATTAGTACAGTTGCAGTGCAGTGCAGTGCAGTATATCCGTAGCGGCGTTAGTTTTGCTTCCCAAGGAAAGGAAAGGGTATTATTTCATCCAGTCGAAAGAAGAGCGGAGTTGTCTCTGAGCACACCCACACCACCAATAGGCAGGCCTAGAAACGACCACCGCTCAGTCGCCCCTGGCCTCCAGGAGCAACCACCTCGTCCTCACCACCGCCAGCCGCGGAGCCCAGCATGGCCGATCCCCACATGCCCATGATACCCCACATGCCGATTCGCCAGCCGCGGTAGAGGCCGTGGATGCCCTGGCCCTGGCATCTCTTGCGCTGGACGGCAGACGACGACCCCAGCGCAGCGCGCGCTCGCTCGGTTTCCGACTGCGTTGGGCTGACGCCCTCCTCGTAGACGATGTGCCACATGGTCCCGAGAACGCCGCGGTATGTGCGCGGGGTAGGCACGATGGTTTCGGTCACCGGGTCGTCTCCCCTGGCGGGAGGCGAGGCAGACGGGCGGACCATGCCCGGTTTTTGCTGGCGCAGGCTCGGAGACGTGAAGGTTGCTATCTGTGCGCGGCGTAGGACTGTCTCGAGCGGGAACCGGACGGCCAGCTCCACGCCCGAGCCCACGAAGGTGAATAGGTTCCACAGCGAGGGGTTCAAGACCGGGTCGATTGACACGTAGGATTTGAGGAACAGCGGTATTGTGGTCTGAATGAAGTTGGGGAGGCTCGAGTGGAGGATGGTGATGGGGACCAGATGAGGGGGCATCGTGTAGTTGCCGGTGGGAAGAAGCCGGATGGCGCGGAGGAGGGATCGCGGGCCGTGTGTTGCAGGTGTGAGGATGAGATAGGTCCGGGCGGTGTCAATGGGCGACAGGAGCATTGCAGAGAGGGACGATGAGATAAATGAGAGGACAAGCGTTGCGAACGGAGAGGCGGCGGTCAGGATATCGGCGGTCATTGACGACGCAATGTCTTCCTCTGGCAGGCCGACGATGGCGGACAGAAGACTGCGGATAAAGGTGTTCAGCGTCGGCATAAGCAGAGAGTATATAAAAGTCGCATTGGTAGCTTTCCACGGCGATGTTGGGCCGCTGGTCGACCAGAGCTGCGACATCACCTCCATCAGCGACGATGGGTTCTTAATCGACAGGGCGTGTTTGCGGGTCGACGCCGCGGGGGGGATGTAGCCGCTGCGGTCGGTTATATGGTGTCGCCGTTTTCGAGAGCGCGGAGTTGTCGGCGACGAGTCTGTCGGGGCTGCAGACGAGAAATAGCTACTCTCGTCGTCGGACGATTGTGACTCCTGGGGAAGTTAGCTCGAACCCACCCGTCCAGTGCAAGAAACTGAGGCCCATACATCATCATAGAGACTCTCTCGCGCCTGGGGAGTCGGTCTCTGCCGGCCATCCAGCGCCCACTGGCCCTCCTCAGCATCCGGCACGACATACGCCTGGAGGATGGTTTTGGCGACGTCGAACGGTTGGGCCGTCAGGATGCTTGTGTAGCGCCAGACTGCGCGATCCAGGGCGTTGCGAATCCAGTCAGACAGTGACGGCGACGACTCGAGATAGTCCGAGTAGTCTAGGTCGCGGAACAGGTCGCGGGCAGAGCTGCCAAAGACCTGCGAGGATGACGCAGAGGCGACTTCGGGCGGCGCAGAGTCCGCGCTGGAGGACAGGCCGGCGGCGGGCGGGATGTAATAGGGGCGCAGGGGATTGACCCCATCGCGGGAGGTCATGGTGGCTGTAGGGCGAGTGCCGCTGGGTGGAGGAGGAGGAAAAGGGGAGGAGGAAGAGAGGAAGAGAGTGTGTGTGAGAGAGTGAGAGTCGGGGAAGAAAGAAGATTGTGGTCAAGTCCGAATTTCCCGCTTCGGCTTTTCCTCTCCTCTGCAGAACTGCCTCCCTCTTCTCTCCTCGCCTTCTCTGACCTCTGTCCCTCTCTTTATTCGTTACCTCTCTTTTTCGGGCATTCCTTTAATATGTCCTTCTGGTCAGAAGCCTGTCTACACCTCCGCCGCGCAGTTCCCAGACCCGCCGCCGCGAGCCGGATACGCCTTCCGCAGTCGAGGAGATGCCTCCATTTGGCGCACACAGCTGGGATCGCAGGCTCAAGGAGGACCAGTCCGCTCACGAGAGACACCGCCGCATGGAGGACGCGACAGTCATGGCAAGGGCTGAAGGCGGCGCGGCCGTTCTCCGTGACTGCTCGGGCTGGTCATGGGAATCTCACTCCGCCGAAGCCTGGGGAAGAGTGAGTAACAGACAGGCCGCGGCTGTCTACCAGTGTTGACACACCCAGGATCAACGTTTCATTCGTCGACAAGGATGGCCAGAAGTTCGACTTTCAAGTATCCGAGGGCGATAACCTGCTGGACATTGCACAGGCGAATGACCTGGAGATGGAAGGTGTGTGCAGCGCTCGTCTGTATATGCCAGCGCTGACCATTGCTCTAGGTGCTTGTGGCGGCTCGTGTGCCTGCTCTACCTGTCATGTCATCATCGAAGACCCGGAGATGTTCGACAAGACCGAAGAGCCGTCCGACGACGAAAACGACATGCTCGATCTGGCCTTCGGACTGACGGAGACGTCTCGCCTGGGGTGTCAGGTACCGATGAACAAGTCGCTGGACGGAATGGTGGTTCGATTGCCGTCCATGACGAGGAACATGCAGGCCAGCGACTTCCAAGAGAAAAAGTGATCTGCGGAGGTGTATATACTACTGACCGGACCCGTTCGCATGAGGCGAGCTATGTTCAATAAAATGTATTATTGGGTATTTATATCTAAACCCCATTCCAGAGCAAACGAGCACATGGAGTCTCAGTAGAATCATGTAACTTTTGACGCAACCATCCAACGCCTGATATGCCTGATGATACAGAAAACTCAAGCCTCCTCTATGTTCAACGGCTTCCCCTTCTTCCCGCTGATCAGCTCGAGAAATCCCTGCTTGCTGACATCGTTGACGTTCTTCTCCCGCTCTCCGATTCCAATTGTGCCCTTTTGTCGTTCGCTCTTGGCCGCCTCCTCCCCGCGGACCTGAGACGACCGAACCGCATTGAAAAGCTTGACCACACCACGCTGCGCGACCTTGCGCAGTCGCTTCTCCTCCTCGGCCACAGCACCGGCCTGGCCCCGCTCGACCCCTAGCACGTCGCGGACCCGGCCGCGATCCAGTTCCTCCCGCCTTTCGGCGCGCAGCTTGGCACGGGCCTGCTTGTCCAGCTTCTCATCTGCAGCGTCGGTGCCGGCTTGCACAGCCGTTTTGCTGCGCGACAAGACCGGATCCGCTCTGACTGAAGTTGGGAGCTTCGTGGACAGGATTTTGGAGATCGACGTCGAGAATGCGGACGGATCGTTGCGCTTCGGGACCGCTCTGCCGACCTGCGAGGTTGTTATTGACGCCTCGGAGTCAGCGTCATCTTCTATGTCGGAAGATGCCTCGAAATCGGACGCATCATCGTTGTCGTTGTCGCTGTTGTCGCCGTTGTCGTCCTCGTTGTCGTCGCTGGGCGCAGACGCTGAATCGCTGACATCCGGCTTCCCTTGCTGGCCTTTTTGCATCTGCGGTTTCACGCTCTCTTGCGTCTTCGATTCCTCCTCATCCGAATCGGCGAGATTGACTGCGGTGAAATCGGCGGGCTCGTCCTCCGGCTCGTCGGAGCTGCTGTGGTAGTCGGTCTGCTTCTTGGCTTTTTTCTTGGGATGCGGCGCGCCGCCGGGGACCTTGCGCTTCTTGGAATCGGCCGCGGGAGGCATGGTGGCTGCGATCCAGGGTTTGCAGAGGAGATGCTGAAGATATCAATCGATCATTTTCTGCTCTTTTTGCGGTACACTCGCGGGCGGTGAGGAAGACCGGTCTCCGATTGGCTGTCCCTCCGCATCGCTGTCCTCTCTGGTCTGGCTGTCTCTCTCCGTCTTTCTCTCTCTCTCTCTCTCTGCTTCCTCAATCAACTCCTCGACTCTCCTCCCTCGTCTTCCGTCTGTCCATTTTCGGAATTCCCTGCCTGCCTATTCACCATGGTCCTCCAGGATCTTGGTCGGCGCATCAACGCCGCCGTCAACGACCTGGCGAGGTCCAACAACCTCGACGAAAAGGTTAGCTTCTCAACTATGTATCATGTGTAATACTGACTTACCAGGCGTTCGATGACATGCTGAAAGAGATCTGTTCCGCCCTCTTAGCCGCAGACGTCAACGTCCGTCTCGTTCAGTCGCTTCGCAAAACCGTCAAGTCGGAGGTCAATTTCGCCTCCATCCCGCCTGCCGTCAACAAAAAGCGCTTGATCCAGAAGGCTGTCTTCGACCAGCTTGTGTCGCTGGTTGATCCGCATGCCGACCCGTTCAGACCGAAGAAAGGACGATCGAACATTATCATGTTCGTGGGCTTGCAGGGCGCCGGAAAGACCACTACCTGCACCAAGCTGGCCCGCCACTACCAGACGCGGGGCTTCAAGACGGCCCTCGTTTGCGCTGACACTTTCCGTGCGGGTGCCTTTGACCAGCTGAAGCAGAACGCCACCAAGGCCAAGATCCCGTACTATGGCAGCCTGACGCAGACGGACCCTGCTGTCGTGGCGGCGGAGGGCGTTGCCAAGTTCAAAAAGGAGCGGTTCGATATTATCGTCGTCGATACCAGTGGTCGACACAAGCAAGAGGAGGAGCTCTTCGCCGAAATGAGCCAGATCCAGACCGCCGTCACCCCCGATCAGACCATTCTCGTCCTCGACAGCACAATCGGCCAGGCCGCCGAGGCACAGTCGGCTGCGTTCAAGGAAACGGCGAACTTCGGAGCCATCATCATCACGAAGACGGACGGCCATGCGGCTGGTGGTGGGGCCATCTCCGCGGTCGCGGCTACGCATACACCTATTATTTACCTAGGTACGGGCGAACACTTGATGGATTTGGAACGCTTCGAACCAAAGGCCTTTGTCCAGAAACTGCTGGGTATGGGCGACATGGCCGGGCTTGTCGAGCACGTCCAGGCGGTGACCCGGGACTCGTCGGCGGCCAAGGAGACCTACAAGCACATCTCCGAAGGGATCTACACGCTGCGCGACTTCCGGGAGAACATCACGTCGATCATGAAAATGGGCCCTCTCTCCAAACTGTCCGGCATGATCCCTGGCCTGTCGAATATGACCGCCGGCCTGGACGACGAGGATGGGTCGATGAAGCTCCGCCGGATGGTCTACATCTTCGACAGCATGTCAGCGGCCGAGATCGACAGCGATGGCAAGATCTTCGTGGAACAACCCAGCCGCATGGTTCGCGTCGCCGGCGGGAGCGGAACGTCGGTCCGCGAAGTCGAGGACCTCCTCTCCCAGCACCGGATGATGTCGGGCATGGCCAAGAAAGTGGGCGGGCAGAAGAAGCAGATGCAGCGAGCCCAGAACATGCTCAAGGGCGGCAACAAGGAGCAACAGATGGCAGCGATGCAGAAGCGCATGCAAGCAATGGGCGGGGGCGGCGGCGCAGGCATGCCGGGGATGGGCGACATGGCGAAGATGATGCAGATGTTCCAGGGTCAAGGCGGCGGCGGCGGCGGCG
>RAQS01000385.1:0-16933 GCA_003698115.1 Aspergillus sp. HF37 | reverse complement strand
CCCGCCCCAGCGCTCAACCCCGTCCCCATCACACCCTTCCTCGCTCTCGATCTTCCATCCGCCCGCCCGCAAATCCAAATCCCAGCTCAATGCCATGCTCATGCCCAACTCGGCGTCGGTGTCCTTCTCCGTGAGAGGCTGGCTTCCGTCCGGGATCAAGGTGGATAGTGTGAACATTGACCCACGCCGAAGCCGGGGCCTGGGCGAGAACGTCAGGCCGTATAAGGGGGTGAAGTATTTGTGTGTTAGTCGGAGGGGTGTGGAAAGGAGGTGTTGAGGCCGGTGGTATATACGTATGTTGGTTGAGATTTTCTATTCATGATATAATGAATGACGATACGGATCTTACGATTCGATCCTTGGGTTATGAACCGTACTAGGCGTAGATGAGGTAGACAAAACCGTCGATACGTGACAGCAGAGAAAAGAGATGTGACTCCAACAAGGCAATATATTGCTATAATCAACAGGCCCATTCATATATCACAAGAGCTCAGACCCGACAAGAGCTCCAAAGCAAGGACTGACTGAAACAGCCATGATAGCTAGCTAGCTAGCTACCACGCCACATCATAAAAACCAGTTTTCGTTTAATTATCAATTATAGAGATTGTGCTTAGATTAGAGCTTCGAGGCGCGGCGTTCGAGGATGTAGAAGACGAGGTAGGCCACTGCGGCAGGGTAAGCAAGTAAGCAGGCGGCACCACCAGATGTGGGTGATTAAATCGACAGATATAGAGAAAGAAACCAGCGCGCGAAGACAAGGGTATCCAGAAGGGCAAGAATGGCAAGGAAATGGGCATCAAGGGAACGAGCGGCGATTAGGCGAGATGGATGAAGCTGGAGCGGGAGTTGACGGGTCGGGGTGGTGGTGGGAGTTTGCGATCCAACGGGTAGTCATTCTCCTCGGTCTGTTGGTGAGAAGACATGTGGATGTAAATAGTCTGGGCTGGACAACATGGTGCGCTCCAAAGATAGAAAAACAAAGAGAAAGGAGAAAGGGGTATCACTGACCGACTGCGACTGCTGTGGCGCGGCCGGCGCCGGCTGTGGCAGTCCCTCCACCAAGGGTCAGGATGGTGCGCAGCCAGCCGAAGCGGAGCTTGTTGCCGTTGCGGTCGAAGTCGGGGACAAGCGTGCTGGCGGCCTTGAACTTGCTCAGCTTGCCGGCGTAGGGCGGGTAGCGGATGGCGAGGATGGTCTCGAGCCAGCTCGGACTGGTGGTGATGGGGCGGCGGTGAACGAAGGTTTCGAAGCTGGCTCTTCCTCTGTAGGAGCCGTAGCCGCTTTCGCCGACGCCGCCGAACGGAAGGGTCGGGATGTGCAGGGCAGAGTCGTTGACTGCGGCGCCTCCCGAGCGAGTGGATGAAAGGACTAGAGTCGAGGTCAATGCTAGGTTCTACATCTGACCAGGCAAAGGGACTTACTCTTGTCAGTGTCGGCCTTGGATCCAAATGGGTAGACACCCAGAGGCGTGCTCTGGATGCCATTGGCGACATTGACGGCCTCGTCGAGGTTCTCCACGGGGAGAATAGGGATGATAGGGCCAAAGCTTTCCTGAACAAGCAAGGCGTCATCGGGAGAGTCAACCTGCACAAGGGTCGGCTCGATAAATTTCTCCTTCTCGTCCATCGTGCCGCCAAGCAGAATCTTGCCGCTTGTGTTGTCGATCATCGACTTGATCCGCTGGAACGAGCCTTCGTTGATGATGCGAGAATAGTCGGGAGACGCCTTGGCGCCTTGCGGATAGTACTCCTTGTAGGCCTTCTTGAACTCATCCACCACGGCAGGGACCACGGCCTTGTCAACCAGCAAGTAGTTCTGAGACGTGCAGACCTGGCCGGCATTCAGGAGCTTGCCCCATAATAATCTGCGCGCGACCAGCTTAGGGTTGGCGTTCTTGGTGACGATCGCAGGGTTGATTCCGCCGAGTTCGAGGACGACCGGGGTCAAGTGAGGAGCAGCAGCCTTCGCGACGATACGGCCGACAGTGGCGCCACCAGTGAAGAAGATCTTATCCCAGCGCTCCGCGAGCAAGGCCTGGGTCTCAGGAACACCTCCCTGAATGACAGTGTAGCAGGACGGATCGAGAGAGGCTTCGACGATCTGCTGGATGACGACAGCGCTGTTGGGGGCATTCTCGCTCGGCTTGATCACCACGGTATTACCGCCGGAAATGGCGCCGATCACCGGGCCCAAGGTCAATTGGAACGGATAGTTGAAAGCGCTGTAGTTTGGATCCCATTAGCAAGGTAAACACGGCCTCCGGGGCTCCAGGACATACCCAATAACCAAGACGCAGCCCAGGGGATCCTTTCTGATGGTCGGCTTCATGAACTTGAAGGCCAGATCAATATCCTCGGCCTTCTCATCCTTGGCCCACTTGTGCAGGTTACGGGTGACGAAGACTATGTCGTTCTGCAGCCAGCCGCTCTCGGCGACCTCGGTCTCGAATACCGGCTTGTTCAGGTCGCGGCTCAAGGCCTCGGCGATGCGCTGCTCATTGTCCTTGATGCTAGCGAGAGTCAGTCGAGCTGTACAACAGGCAAAATGGAACGCGGACACTCACGCCCAGTAGAGCTTGCGGAGTTGGACCAGACGGAACTCGATGGAGCGCGTCTTCTGCTGGACGAAGGTATTCTTGAGCTTGGCGATGCGCGCCTGGATCTCGTCGGTGGGGGTGAAATTGATGCTGGGGATGTCGGTGGCCACCATGGTGTCGTCGATGAGGAGAGAGAGTGGAAGGGGACACGGAGACGAGCACAGCTTATAAGAGAGCCGTGCAGGCACATGCTTCCGTCGGCCGAAATCCCCCAAAACGCCGATCCCCGCACCTCGGCTGCTGAGTCAGTTACTTCGGTTGCTGAGTCAGACACTTCGGCTGCTGAATCAGACGCTTATGTCATGTCTGAGTAAGCAGTCGGAGTCGGGCTATTATCCCTCCGATGCCTCCGATGTTGATCTACAAGCAGACTTCCTCTCAATAATTCCACCTACTCTGTGTGAAGACATATTCAGCCTGGAATATATGAAATTATCATACTATACACTACATGCATTTGACCTATTTGAACTGGTCCTCCGTCACCCCCTTGCCCATCGCCGCCGTGCTGCTCACCCCCCCAGACACCATCTTCAGCATGTTATCCACATAGTTGGCGCCGCTCCATTTCTGGTGCGTGACCACGTCGACGCCCTGCGCCATCTCCGGCTCCTGCACCAGCTCGCCGTACGCGCGCATGCCGTGCTTGGCATAGCTCTTCGCGAACTGGTCGCTGATGAGCGCCGTCGTGTGCAGGCCCGCCAGGGTGATGAACTGCCAGCAGTAACCCAATTCTCCGAGGCGCTTGATGTACGTCTCCTGCTCGTCGCGCGGCATCGCCTTCTTCCAGTTGAACGATGGCGACAGGTTGTACGCCAGCCTGGCAAAGTCAGCTTCCGCTGGACTAGTCAATCGGGGCTGTCTGTCAAACTTACTTCTGCTCGGGCCATGCTTGGTGCACTCCGTCGGCGAACTCCTTCGACTGGGAGTAGTCGGGGAGCTTGCTCTCCATCCAGATCAGGTCGGCAAACGGGCCATAGGCAACGGCGCGGTTGACAGCACACTGGGTGCCGCCCTTGTACCGGTAGTAGCCCTCACGGGTGCGAGGGGAGTCCCAGTCCCAGTAGATGTCCACGCCGGCGATGCCCTTGGCAATGGCGCGAGCCTCACGGTTGCTCTTCCCCTTGGCCTGCTTCAGATACTGGTCAACGAGGGCCTGCTTGTTGGCATGAGGGCCGCTGTTGATGATGTCAACTACAGCCTCGTCGAACAGCTTCAGGCCGGCCTGGGCGGTCCATTGGTCCTCAATGGCCTGGAGGTCGTCTCCGAGTTTGCCTGCCTTCTCGGCCTCGGCCATCAGGTCGTTGAGAGGCTGAAGGTTCGGGTTGGTCGCGCCAACGACGAAGGCGTGATCGCGGTGGTCGATGTTGGAGGTGATGAGGGTGGCGGCTTCAGAGTCGGTACGGGCAATAGCAAGGAGATCCGTGCCTGGTTGCTGTCAGCGTATTGCCCTACTGCAACCTTGGATCTGTCACTCACCCATGATGTCTGCCTGAGCACGGATGGCAACGAGACGGTTGATGTGCTCGCTGATAGGGACCAAGACCTTCCCGGCCATGTGGCCACACTTCTTGGTGCCAGGAGCCTGGTCCTCGATGTGGATACCAGCAGCACCTCGCTCAACGAAGAGCTTGGTCAGCTTCATGACGGCAGTCAACCCGCCATGCCCAGTGTCGGCATCGGCGACAATGGGACGCAGATAGTCGACGTTGGCAACATTGCCACGTTGCGACTTGGGGGTCGTGACGCGCTCCTCACGCTGCTTTCGGTCGTGGAAGAGCTGGGCCATGAAAAGGTGGTTGACTTTGTTGGGGACGGTGTTCTAGCTCTGGTTAGTACGGCAGGCGAGCACGACTCGGGCGGCACGAGCTTACCATAGGGTAGTCAGCAAGATCGGGGGAGGGCTCGTCGGTCGAGGAGGCAGTGGCCGAGCTCTGCCAGCCGGACACATAGACGGTGTCCAGGTACTTGGCCATCTGGGTGACCATGGTCGGCTCAAGGCAGCCATAGGTGAAGCTGGTGTCTTTGGTCTGCCATGCATATCAGCACTGATGTCATCCCGGGGTCAACCGAGGCCCACGAACCTTGAAGTTGTTCTCCAGGATCCCCCAGAGCTTCCTGCTCTGCGCGTTGGAGGGATAGTCGATGTTCAGATTCCCGCGCTTGGCGACAATCTGCTCGGCCGTGAAGGGGCGCTTGGTGTATCGCCAGCGCGAGTCTTGCCACCAGGACTTGACGGCCTTGACCTCCTCCGCATACTTCTTATCCTCATTTTCCAGGAAACTCATGGTGCCAGCAATCATGCAATGATACTCCGACGAGAAGACGATCCGGATATAATACAGTAAGACCCAAGAACCTCCACTAGGGACAGGAAGCGGGCAGCTGCAATGGACGGGGGAAAGGAGAAAAAAAAGGTAGGAAACGAAACCAAGCAACCACTACGATTACAGGCCGGGGAACCAGGGTACTTATTAACGCAGGCCAGGCGAAATGTGTCATAGGCCAGGCAGGACTACATTCGGTAAACCCTCGGCTCAGCGGGACAGCCAGGCGGCGCAGGGAGGAAACGACGAATTCTGGATGGCAGCATAGGCCGGGCCCATAACTTTGTTACAAGCTTCACAAGCTAGTTCCGAAAGACGGACGGATGAGTGGTTGGTTCGGGAGAGAGGGTCGAAGGAGATCCTCGGTCTAAAGGGCCCGGCTGCCCGATTGCCACTTGCCGTAGAGGCATTCTACATAGCATCAGAACTAGCATCACAACCAGCGTCTGTATCTGCATCTGCATTTATGCATTTATATCTGTCTGTCTACTCTTCATTTCATTTATATACAGGTTAAAACAGAATAGAATATTTGTTTCGATTACCGCCGGTACCGGATGACATCACCACATGCGGCTATGACAGTACGTGGCAATACAAGCTTATTCCGAAACCGGTGACGCATCGGCGACTTTCATATGCTATCTCATGTGCAGATTATCCTGTAAAACTACGTATACAAGAATATACGAGGTATAGTCTGAGTAGACAGGCATGTATCCAGATAGAATTACTTTTTTTCCCCATTCTGTATCTCAGCAGGAGCCCGAGAAGTATTGAAATAAATGCTGACTCAGCATTCTGTACTGTCACACCCCGGTATTGATGATACCGTATTCTCCCCACAGCCCGAACTTACCTACAGAGTTACGTATAGAGTACGTAGATACCAAAGACTATTCTACTCTTCCGCACTGCACAGTTCAGAAAGAAAAGCGGCCAGTGGCGAGTAGCCCTTCAGTCTCCTCTCCTATCCAAAATACAATACGTACAAGCGCACGAAGTTCATCCAGCAGCAAGGACGAACTACCCAATCAGGCCTAGCCCTCGCCGAGCTGAACGAACCTCGGCCCATTCGAACCCAATCATGATGCATCTCTGCTCTGCCGGGCTGGATCCACCGTCTGTATTAATTACTGCCACGAGATACGCTTGTACTGATAGCCGGTACTGTACCGGGGGGAATTCTCGGGCGTTCTCGGATGATCGCTGGTTTCAGTTCCTGGTTGTTTTCGACCGGTTTGTGGGGATACGTATGTATGCAGCGGACGTTGAGGTGGGTTGGTAATGGCTGCTTGTGTTTTGTCTTGTGGTTGGTTGGTTTGCGCGGTTTTTATATAAAAGAAAATACGCACTGCTGTCTGTATGGCTGGCGGGGGATGGATGGGCTCGGACGGTTAAACGCGGACGATTCGATTGCCTCCGTAGATACGTACTGTGAGAGTATGGCCAAAGGAAGTGGACTAGATGTGGCTAGCGAGACGCAAAACTCCTATCAAAAATGCAACCGGTTCTGTCCTTTTGGTCAATTTGCTATCCATATGCCCACATAGATCTCGTCACGTAGATTTCGTAAAGTACCAACAGCCAAACATACTACGAGCAGCTATCACTGATGTTGCGACGCTACGGCTTTGCTGTATGTCTCATACGGCGTGATCGCCCCGAGCGCACGGCGCATATGCGCGTTGAGAATGTCCAGGCCGTAGACATAGCTGGCATTGACCCAGCCGAAACTAAAGAATGTCAGTATCAGGATCGATCAGATAATGAACAAGGAACGTACCCCTCTCGCGGAGCGCCTTTGAAGTCCACGCCCTGGTTCCCATACTCTGCATCAACCCGGTGAGGGTCGATGGGCCGGGTGACGTCGTATTTCTCAACGACAACGCCGTTGAAATCCACAAACGCCTTTGTGATCATATACAGCCACTTGTACGCCAGTCGCTCGGCCTCTTCCTGGTAGCCGAAGCGCAGGAGCCCCGTCCACGCGAGCATCTGCTGCGGCGCCCATCCGTAGGGGAAGTCCCATTGTCGATTGGGCCGGTTGATGCCGACGGGGCCTCGCGATTCCTCTGACCCCGAAACAAGCCCGCCGAACGCTTCGAATCGCGGGAGCGCCCTCTTCACCATCTCGGCGGCCTGCTGCGGCGACGTGAGCCCGGCCCACATCGCCCAGAGCGTGGTCGCGCTCTCGTACGTCGTGCGCTCCTTCTTCGCCGTGTTGTAGTCGAAGTACATTCCCCGGTCCGGATCCCAGCAGTAGGTGTCCATCCTCGTCTTTCGCTGCCTTGCGCGCCGGTCCCATGCGGCCGATGACTCGAATTCGACGTCCTTGGTCGAGGCGGTGCGGAACTCCGGTGGGATGTCTAGCTTGTCCTTGAAGTGATTGCGAATCGTCCTCGCTATATCCACCTCGTACTTGTACAGAAGGGAATTCAAGTCGACGGTGGCAATGTCGGCGCAGATTGCCTCGAGCCGGTAGCTCGTGTCATGCCCCGACTCTCGAACGGCTCTATCGTGGAGGAAATAGTCGTCCAGCTCCGGCTCGTCCACCTCGCCGTCGTTATACGCCCTGACGAACTGCTTGAAAGTCATGCCGCGCTTCTCCGCATACGGCATGAGAATGTGAGTGAAGTGACTCGGCTCCGTCTCGGGCGGCACGCCCTGTCCCCTTGGGCGGTATCTCGACAGGCCTGTGCCCGGGTCAAACCGAGGCTCTGCCGCCCAAATCGAGTAGTACTCTTTAATCGCGGCGAGTATCGCATTGCGGAGGAATTCCTGGGCGTCGGGCTCGCTCTTGATTCTCTCGTGCACACGCAAGGCCATGTCGGTCAGGAACGGCGGCTGCGAACGCGTTAGGTAGTATGTCCGGTTGGCGTTAAGGATCATCCCGTAATGCTTGATGCAGAAGCAGAAATTGACGACCATGGCTTTGGCCAGGTCAACCCTGTTGCTGACCATCAAGCCCAGCGACTCCATGTAGCTATCCCATCCGTACAGCTCGTTGAATCTCCCACCCGGCACCACGAACGGCACCCCAAAGAAATCGGTCTTCTTTGTGGACTCGTTGAACTTCTTCTGCATAGCCAACGCGAGAAGCCCGGGTTTATCGTTGAGACTCTTCACATACTCGGGAGTGATATTCTCATTCAGCGACAGCACGTCCAGGCGCAATTCCGGGTGCGCCTCGGCGATCGAGCGGTAGTACTCCAGCTGCTCCGGGGCGCCATGCGGAATATAGATCCGAGGCCGCGGATCGTCCGTCCAGTCCTTAGGATCCCGGCCAGCAACGGAGATATTCGAACCGTCAATGCGACGGGTGAGGGCGGCCCAGAACGAGGTCTTGATCAGGCGCGAGAGCCGCGCGACCGGATTCTCGCTCAGACGCGCCTCGTCCAGGATAATGTGTTTCCGGCCATAGTCTTTGGCGACGGTAAGCTCCTGCAGGAGGTTGGAGAGCATGTACGTTCCGCGCACGTCGAATCGGTTGTATCCGGACGATTGAGCTGTTCCGACCGGGAGCGCCTAGTGCGGTCAGCGACCGCTTCACCAGTCAATGTATCCCCATCGTACCTTTGGTCCCATGTCCTCAATGGTTATCTGCATGTTCCTGTCCGTGTCCTCCCTCTCCAGCAAGCGCTCGAGGGTCGCGTCGATGTCGATGAGGAACTTGCGGGGCTGGGCCGGGCTTTCGTCTGTTTGTGTGCGTTAGCGATCTGGCGGATTGGTGCATGGAAAAGGAATTATACCATGACTGCCCCTTCGAGGAATGTCCAGAGAGCTGCTGACATCGTCGCGGTTAAGCTGGAGGTTCTTTTCGGGGTTTAGCTAGGCTTTTGGTCCTGGGAGCGCACGGCTTACCGAGGAGAAGGCGCGCCTGCGGTGCCTCAAGCGCGAGACGTTATCCTCCTCGCCGTAGTAGATGTCGGGATCAGACAGCGGATCGACAGAGCCTCCGCGGCGATGGCCGGGAGTTGACGAAGCCATAGTAGTGGGGGGAGGAAGGTAGAACGAAGGGCTTCTGTACGATATTAACAGACTTTGGGTCAGAGGTCAAGAGGCGGCAGACAGTCGGTGACACAAAATTCAGCAGCGATAAGAGCAGCAGAGTCAGGCAGGAAAAAGACTAAACTTGAAAAAGGACTCGTCGCTGCTGCAGATGGCAAATGACGTCGACACTTGTTCCGCCGCTCCACATCCAGACGGGTTTGTGAGGCAGAGGAGGGGAGGGGGCTGGGGGGGCTGTTATCAACTATGTATTAGAAGAATCCAGCGTACATGATTTAATTTACTAAAAACAAAAACAAAAATATTTCATTAGTAGCATCAGCCTGGGAATCAGGCATAAATAAGCCTAGCCCTAGACCGCTTGACGAGGATCTAGACCACCAACCATATTTGCTCGGCATGACAAGGAGTTACTCTGGCCATCAGGCAGATCCTCAAGTGGCCTCTCGCATAATGTAAGGTATTGGGGTATCTTTCGTGATTGCCGCAGCATTTCCCTGACAAAGTCGAGAGACACATTCTCGATAGTCGTACAAGTAGGTACTAGTAGGCACGTACTAGGTGGTGCAGCCAGGCGGGACCGCTCCGAACCAACAAATATGGAAGTACTACTTACTATATATGCTGCTGTAGTACCCTGTATTCCATGGCCATTTTTTGGGCCTAATAATTCTCGGCTTTTAGGGTCGAGTGCCTTAATCGCGAGGATGCTTTTGACTCGCATGCCCCTATGAACTCACTCATATATTGGAGGCGATACACTGGAATAACTGCAGTTTTATTATTTACACGCAAAATTGCCTGTCAACAAAATGCTTTCGAGCATAAACTCGGCAGGTGGAATACCAAACAATCTCCCCTCAGGTACTAGTGGATACTAATACACGGGCATGCAGGATTTCCTCCATGTCACTGGCCTAGAGCAAGAACACCTCGAAGACGACAAAGACGGCGAGCGCAACACAGGCATTTGATTCCAAGGAAGCAACCGACATATATAGAGTATCTGCGTCTAGAGCAGTACAACAACGTCAGACCATACATAGCAACACATGAGACTTCTGACTTCTGCACCCCATCACAGCTTCGGCGTAGACACAGTGCTTCCACCGTCAACCGTAATGGTCGCACCATTCACATAAGCGCCAGCCCGACTGCTCAAATACAGGCAGCTACCAGCCACATCCTGCGGCGAGCCGATACGCCCCAGCGGAATAGAACCCTCTATCTGTTCCCCAAAAGCCTCCAAGGTGGCGGCCATCATTTTGCTTTGGAACGGGCCGCAGGCAAGCGAGTTAGATCTGAATCATTGAGATTAGCCACAGCCCATAAAGTCAGTTAACGGAGCTCATACGTGATATTCCTCCTCCCAAGGTGATTAGCCAGCACCCGGCTCATGTGGTGCAAGCCAGCCTTACTGGCGCTGTACGCAAACGTCTCCGGCGCCGGAACGCGGATCCCATCGACACTTCCGATGTTTATAATCCGCGCGGGGTCACTCGGCGCAGCACCCCGCTCCAGCATTGGCGTGAGCATCTGGGTAATGGTGAAGACGCGGTGGAGGTTGAGAGTGAGGACTCTGGACCAGCCGGAGGAAGGATATTCGTCGTAGGGGGCGGCCCAGTTGGAGCCGGAGTTGTTGACCAGGACGTGGAGCTCTACAAGGGCTGGTTAGCATATTGGCCAGGCCATCCGCAGCTCCGACGTACTGCTCTCGCGCTTCGACAGCTCCTCCGCCAGCTTCTTGCAGTCCTCTTCGGTGTAGAAGTTCGCGGGGATGGCATGCGCCTTGCCCTTGCCGAGTGCGTTGAGCTCGTTCACCGCTTGCTCGCAGGCCTTTGCGTCCCGCGATGAAATGTATACTGTTGCGCCACTGGCCACGTAGCCTTCGGAGATCATACGGCCAATGCCTTTGGCGCCGCCGGTGACCAGCACCACTTTGCCCTGGATGACCAGTGGGTTAGATGCATAGGGAAGCAAATGGCGGTGAATCTAACCTTAACATTGAAAAGACTCTCGGCGTCCATTGTAGTTGAGAGTGTGAGTGAACAACGATTGAGGCAGACGGACAGACAGCTCTCTTATCTCCAGGCATATCCGAGGCCGATCACGAACGGAAATGCCGAGGTCCCCACTCCGGGGGAACACAAATTCCGAAAACTCACGCTACCCCTATTTGGGCGGCGATTAGGGCTTTGCTGTCAGGGTTTTGCGGGGCAACTCGTCGAGCCACCGTCCCGTACTGACATCCAGCATAGAACCATTCCCTCTTTCCTTACTGTTTATAAATACCCTCTTCTCTCGTTATTTCTATTATTTGATTTCTGGAGCGCCTGATTTACAGTGTGCATTGTTTCTGAGCGCGAAATGGACGAATTACTAGCCAAACACCGCAAGGAACAGAAAGACCTCCAAAACCGAATCACCCAGAAGAAAAAGTCTGCCACGAAGAAAACCCGCCGCGGCATCAATGACGAGTGCGACCGGCTCCAAGGAGAACTTTCTGAGCGCCATGAATCCGAGGCTGCGCAGCTGAATGGCGAGCCCGTCCACCTGGTCAATGACGTTGAAAATTGGAGTCTCGATGGTGACAGACGCGGGACACCCAGCGAAACAGATACTCATCCGGCCCCCGAGAAGATCGATGACTCTTCGAGCACGACGCCGTCCTCTCCACAAGCCTCTCCGACCGATTCTGGTGCCGGCACCAAGAAACCGAACCGCCAGAAAGCCCGTCTCGCCCGCCGCGCCGCAGAGCAGGCCGCCAAATCCGCAGTCGCCGCGGACGAGGCCTCCAAGCAGACAAATTATCGCGGGAATGAGCAAGATGCGATGAACGCTGTGCTCAAGCGGCTGAACCTGAAGGAGGTCGAGGTCAATCCGGACG
This sequence comes from Aspergillus sp. HF37, assembly GCA_003698115.1. NCBI lineage: Eukaryota > Fungi > Ascomycota > Eurotiomycetes > Eurotiales > Aspergillaceae > Aspergillus > Aspergillus sp. HF37. The sequence goes on along the minus strand of RAQS01000385.1, from coordinate 5,106 downwards.
GACATTGTCTGTACTCTGCGATAGCGATGCAGTTGGACGAGTCAGGTGTTGGGCTGAGACCTGACCCGAAGAGGATTACAGTCCCGCCGCCGACGCAGTCCCGCATCGAAACGGTCTCCTCGCCGAAACACGACGGTTTTAGAGCGGTTAGGGCGGTGACAGCGGATTTCATTGAGGTTCATCGAGAGGATTATGAGGCTTTCATGGAAGAGCCGTTTGATGGCTATACGCGGAAGGTCAAGCTTACGGCGGAGTGGGGAGGGCAGTTGGAATTGCAGGCCATCGCTAGGGCGTATGGAGTCGATGTCAACGTGATCCAAGCCGACGGAAGGATCGAGAAGATCGATGGTGGGGAGACAGGGGAAGACGAGGAAGAGAGCAGGAAGCGGGCCATCTGGTTGGCCTATTACCGGCACACCTACGGGCTGGGGGAGCATTATAATGCGCTCATGAAGAGGTCCTAGGGGGAGGTCCTAGAGGGATGCGAATTTCTAACTCTTATGAGACTACATATAGATTTTGTCTATGTCCGTCGACGCCACACAGAAACACGATCATGGATTCCCCCATCTTTGCCTTTTCCGACGTCGTGCGTCCGAGTGGGCTCCCAGTGCAATACTCGCTCGAGACCATTATCGCTGGGTGCTCGCAGGCGATCGCTTTTCACGAATCCCTTGTCATCGTACGGGATGTCCTCGCCCGGATGGCTGAGGTGCTCCAGATATGCCTCTGACGCGGAGAAGAACGGCGGACCGCCAAGCGAGGGATCCTTGTGTCTCGGGAATTCGAGGCAGATCAGATTGCCGGCAGGAGACGGGGCAAGGAGCTGAGCTTGACGGAGGGCCCATTGCGGGCGCATCGACGGATTCAACGCGCAAAAGAACTATAGAAGTGAGCAAAACTCCCCGAATAGAAATAAATCCAACAGCATCATGCTCACCGTGTAGTCATAGACCAAGTCAAAGCTATTCTGCGGCAATCCCAGAGCCTCCAACCAGTCATCGCTGAAGAAGTCACCCTGCACGAAAGCGATCTTCCCTTGCCCAACCTCCGCGTCCCGGACGGGATATTTGTCCCCGTTCGTAGCCTCCTCCTGCTTGCACGCCTCCACCGCCGCAGGACTACACTCCAGGCCGTAGGCATCGTAGCCAAAGCTGGCGAGGAGGAGCACATCGACGCCCCTCCCGCAGCCGGGCACCAGCGCCCTCTTCCGGCGTGTATCCTGGCCAATGGGCCCGCCGATCGTCGTCGTCCGCTCCGTCAGGGCATCCTCAAGGGCTGGATTGGCGAACCCTCGGTCCCACGGCAGACTCTCGCACTTGTCCCACACCGCGGCCCAGCCGTTGACGTAGTCCTCGCCTTGGTGCTGGGCCAGGACTTCGTGGATGGATTTCGGGTCCAGGGCGTTCGGATCGGGCATTTTTACGGGCAATGTAAATTGATAGGAATCCAAGGCTAATGCACATGGGTAGCAGAGGTTCAAGCTAAAGGGTGTTGTGTTCGTGGAGCTTCGAGGGTTTATAAAGAGGAGAGTGGCTTGCCAAACCTGATCGCCGATTTGCCGATAAGATATGACGAAGTCGCCGAGTGGCGCCGGTGGAATAGTTCCGCTTCATCGATGTGAAGTGGAAGTGGTGGAAAGGCTCCGTTGTGTCGTTGTGTTTGTTTGATTTATTTTCATTCTGGACTGTCTTTGGAGGCCGTCGAGGCAGCAGTCTACTATAGTAGTACTCAGTCAGCTTCTTCCGGATCCTCTAAAAAGTCGGATGCAAGCGAATGTCCCTGTTCTCAAGTCAGTCATGGGAGCGTTCACTGGATCAGCTAGCCCTACGGGTATTGCAACATCGTCCAGTGGTCCTTAATGTGGTGTTGACATGGGCTCGGCTAGTCGTATTGTTTACCGAGCGCCGAACCCCGACGGATGGAACGGCAGAGGGCGTCTTTTTACGTGCAGTCAGTCGACAGGGTTCTAATCACTGGCAGTATTTACCCCAGAGCCTGTCCCCATACTCTCTCGCTAAATGGCAAAGTCTCCGAGCGTCGAGGCCAAGATCAAGTTAATCGCTCGTTGACAGGCTGTTATCACTCGGCCTGATCTGCCGTAGACCGGACCTGGAAGGCGCGAGGATCTACTCCTGCCTCTTTGGTCAAGGCTATCACCGTCGCTGGCTGTGTCTCCCTCCTTTCTCTCTCCTTCCTCTTCTCTTATGCCAGGGAAACCCGTCAGGTCAGCTCGCCGAATCTCTACGCCGCTATTCCCACTGCAATGCTTTAAGTATCGTTTTCAGTTACGCGTTTATTATTTTCTGCTGGTCGGCGTCTGTTTGGTGTCGGGACGGCGCTGGTCTGCGGTGGCTGTCAGCGCATTGTTGGATAGAACTGTTTCCCTTTTTGGCCCAGCTATACCCTGCCCGGTGACGAACACTACTATATACCGAAATGGCCACTCCCGACGCGGAGAAGGGAGGCCTCCATGCCTCAAACTCCCTGGCAGAAGCTCCCCTGGATATCAGACGTGCAACAGGGGCCGCCAGGAAAGAGACGAGTGAATTTGACAGCGATACCCAGTCGATCACCCCCGAATCCACTGGCTTACCACCGGCCATGGACGAGAAAGATCAAAGGGAGCCGGCTCATTCCCACTATCCCGCCCCGGACCAGGATGAAGCCATAATCGTGCAAAGATCCAAGCGCAGAGGGCTCTTCGGCCAGCTGACCCTCCTGGCCGAGGTTGAGAACCCAAAGACCTACGCTCGAAACAAGAAATGGTTCATCACGTTCATCGTCGCTGTGGCGGGCGCAACGGCTCCCATGGGGAGCTCGATATTTTTCCGTAAGTCGACTCTGCTCGTTCCTGGTGCTCATGATGTCTCTGATACTGACTGTCTGCGCGATAGCTGCTCTATCACAGGTCTCCGAGGACCTAAATACCACTGCCACCGTCACCAATTTATCCATTGCCCTGTACATGCTTAGCATGTCCATCTTTCCATTGTGGTGGTCTTCGTTTAGTGAGAGGCTGGGCCGGCGCACGATATACCTAACCTCCTTTACTCTTTTCGTCATCTTCAACGCCCTCTGCGCCGTCTCCAAGTCGATTGCGATGCTGATATTCATGCGGATGCTGAGTGGCGGGGCCTCTGCGTCCGTTCAAGCAGTCGGTGCCGGAACCATTGCTGATCTCTGGGACTCGCAAGATAGAGGTCGTGCGATGGGTATCTTCTACCTAGGGCCCCTTTGCGGTCCCCTCGTGGCTCCCATTGTTGGCGGCGCCTTGGCCGAGCGCTGGAGATGGAGGAGCACAATGTGGTTCTTGGCTGCCTATGGCGGAGTGACGGTGATCTTCATCCTCTTTGCGCTCCCCGAGACTCTGGCTTCTCGGAAAGCATCGGTTCCCGTTCCCGACGTCGAGGACGAGCAATCAGAGCCCATCGGTCGTCAATTGAGTCGCGTCTCTTCGCGGCAGGTCGTTCAATTCACCACCAAGTGGCTGAGGATGCTGAAAATCGTCTTCCTCGACCCGCTAAAGATCGTCCTCTACCTACGATACCCGCCTGTTCTTCTGACCGTGTATTACGCGAGTATCACGTTCGGGTCGCTTTATGTGCTGAATGTCAGTGTCGAGCATACCTTTGGGCAGGATCCGTATAATTACTCGACCATCATCGTGGGCTTGCTTTACATCCCGAATTCGCTGGGATACGTTGTCGCGAGTATATTCGGAGGACGGTGGATGGACAAGATCATGCAACGCGAAGCAAGGAAAGCGAATCGATATGACGAACACGGAAATTTGATTTATCGTCCCGAGGACCGAATGCGAGAGAACGCCTGGCTTGGGGCATTGATGTACCCTTCGGCGCTAATCTGGTATGGATGGACTGCTGAGAATGGGATATTTTGGCTTGTTCCGGTAAGTGGCTTCGTGGGAAATGCTGCGAAGCCTGCGTCTTCTAATCAAGCGCAGATGATAGCCAATTTCTTCTTCGGCATGGGCTCGATGATTATTTTCAGCATGGCTACCACGATGCTGACGGAGTTCATGCCGAAGAAGTCGTCAACTGGAGTTGCTCTCAACAACTTTGTGCGAAACATTTTCTCGTGTGTTGGATCCTTGGTTACAGCTCCGATCATTACTGCCATCGGCAATGGCTGGATTTTCACCATACTTGGCCTGGTATGCTTTGCCAGCTGTGGCGTTCTGTGGGCGATGAAAGCACTCGGTTCCCGTTGGAGAGAGTCAATGGATACACTGATGCAATGACGGTATTTGGATACTAATAACCGCTTGGCGATTGCGATCGAAACCTACAACTTGTCCAGTGCCGCCATTTCCAGCAGTATGTTTACGCTTTCAGGCGCAGTACTACCATACTGTACATGGCGGGTTCCAGGTTCTGTACACCATTCCTTGGGTTTTGCATATGCGAGCGCAGTGGGAGGTGATTTGGTTGGTGATTTGTGGCTTTCTGGACTGATTCGGCATGATGAGATACCCGATGCTATGAGTGATGCTATTCTTAGACTAATGAGAATACGACCATTTCTTCAGCCCAGTGACTCATTTTTAGAGAGCATGATGTCAATGTAAATACCTGATTATCCGCTTGACATGTGTTCAGGGCAGTCAATCGCTATCTCCAACGGGCCCAGTGTGACATTGATGCCCTCGGATGGCGCTATCTTTCCAATTCGCTCCACGCCAGGCTAACCATTACTTGCCCACATACAGGTTAGTAAACCCCCTTGCCGAAAACTATGTCGTGCATCCAGTTGAGTCGACAGCCTGCACAGCTACGTAAATGGCAGCGGGAACGAAAACGCAGGGCCACGAATCACGGCCGTTGGTGGACACGGCGTTGGACAGTCGTGGATGGTTCTTGAGAGGGGTCGGCAACATGCATTAGTTGCAGGGACTGAGTCGGGAGTCAATCGGGGTGAGGTGTGCTTTTTACTGATTTGGAAGACCAGGATGGCCATGTAGTAGCACTTAGGGCTTTTGTCGCAGGAAAGGAGTCACGAGACCGCGTATTTACGGTATTGTTACAGCTGAGCTGCCTTTCCCTCTCTTCTTCTCTCCTTTCTCTTCTCTTTCTCTCTCTCTCT
>RAQS01000384.1:0-17085 GCA_003698115.1 Aspergillus sp. HF37 | reverse complement strand
TCCCACCCCGAGCACCCCGAGCGTCTCAGCGCTGACATGGCAATGCCATCCTAACTGGCTAGTACTGACGTACCCTGTTCTAGGCCGTGACCTTGAATGTGCCATAGATAGCGACTGCCCTCCCGGCCAAACGTGCCAATATGGCTTTGGCCCTATTGTTTATACCTGGTGCGCCTAGGCAGGTAGTAGGTTTCAACCAACCTCGAGTTGCTGGAGGGACTGAAATGCTGACGACGCCTGTAGCGAACGCCCATGGTACGACGTCGGGCTCCGTCATTCTTTTTTGAGCTGAGTTGGAGTCGAGAGCCTAAGTTGACGTGGAGTCGCGGTGGATGTCGTTCTACGCATCTCACTTGTACATATCTACCTGCAAACCTCAGGCAAGTAAGATAGATTTTGACTCGCACCATTTACTATAATAATGGAGAAACCGCCGAGTGAAACCCGTAAGAATAGTAGTTTAGATGAGCGCTATATGCAGTTAGTATCTGGTACCGCGGTTTATAGGCAACTAGCCCTAATGTAAAACAGACGGTCACGAAGCTTATCAACTGTAGAGGAGTTACTGTAAAGCAGGAAACTGGTGCGTCGGCTACTGAGTTGTCTTGGGTGTAATTTTCAATACCTGAAGCAATGATACAGAGCCGCCAGAGTTTGAAGGACAGAAATAAATATCCATAATGTCTTGGGACATCCTGGTTCGGGAGCTCCAGTATGAAACTATTCCTGGCCCTCTCAACCATATTACATAGAAGCTTGATTTTAAGCTGTAATAGAGCCGAATTGTTGGCAAAACCCTCCCCAACACCATGTCATGCAATGACGAAATATGTCCAATATCACGCTAATCTGAGCCCATGGATATCGATCCGAATACGCCTCCCATGCCAAAGCAGATGACGGAGAAAAGCCGGTGTGCGACGACACGCTAGTCTTCTTCGCTCCCGGTCTCCTGATCATCAAAGTTCATGTGCTCGTCCGAGTCGCTCCCACCAAACACGTCACTTCCCGCGTCACTGTCGGCCCAGAAGTCCTGGTCGTCCAACACCTCGGCCGGCTTCTTCGGCGTGGTTGTCTCGTGCGAGCGCATGATGTAACCCTCCGGGATGTCCCCCTTGGACTTCTCCACGTCACCCTGCACTATGGACTTGAAGCGGGCAGGCTCCTTCCGCAGGACCACGCCGGCGTCGACGTTGGCGGGCGATGACACCTCTGGGTCATCCAGCAGGGACAGGATGGATATGAGGACAGATTCGACGCGCTGGGCGGGCGACCAACGCTCGGAGGCGAGTTCGCCGGACATTTCGTCCTCGCCAGGGGGATGGAGGATCGAGATGCAGAGGGTGCCGTCTCCGTAGACGTTGGGGTGGTAGAGAGGGCGGAGGAAGCGAAAATCTAGAGATCTCCGATCAGTCAGGCTCGAGCAAGAAAGACCGGGGACGCTTACTCGGCGGAGAGTAGGGGTAGTTCTTCGGGAAGGTCATCGAGGCCTTGAAATAACCGCCATAGTACAGCGACTCTGGATTGACAACCACCAGGGCGACGTTCCACCGGAAGATGTTATCGTGGTCGAGCTGGGCATGTCAGCCAACGATCCAGCCTTCAGCCAGGAGTCACATACCTCCAGGTTGACCCATTTCTCATGGGCCAGCGACCGGTACTCGTTCATCAAAATGCGTTCCGCCATGGGGACAGCCTCAAGGCACCGTTCTCCTCGTTTGCAAAGAGGATCTGTGGAAGCGGGGATTCGAAGGGAGAAAGCGCGGGTAACTAGCAGGGGTTTGGGCGGGAGATGCAGAGTGATCAGAGGCAGATCGCAGGGAAAAAGGGCGTGGAGGCAAGTGTTTTGCCTGTCATTCTTTGTCTGTGGCGAGAGATAGCCGGGCGGTGTGGTTCTGCCGTACAAAAGATTTCCTATTCGGGTATCCGGGACGTTGGAAATCTCCGCTGGTATGGACCGTTAGGATGGCTGGATCGGTTCCAGAGAGCGACCTAGCGAGAGATGTCGGAGACCCGAACAGGTAAGGGAGTGACTGGTACTCCGTAGTGATTCATATTCTGCGAAGAAAAAAGCAATGTCCGCATGGCCAAGCATAACAGCCTGAGGAATCGAGAAGCAGAAGCAGTGAACAACTTGAAGCTCTAGTAGTAGACAGATGTGCCGTATGGAAAGCAAAGTCGTTGGACTATATATATATACGTGAGTCACCGCGTTTCCAAAGCAATGCACCCCGCAGCAAAATCTAGAACAAGAAGGCCATGGTAATTGGGCCCTCGAGCAGAATAGCATTATGATGGCTGTAGGGCTATACCCGGACAGGCTAGTGGCTCATCTCTTCCTCCACCCGCCGCCTCGGATCCCGACTCTCCGCCATTCCATCTTCCATCTTTGTTTCTCCTCTCCCATTCCTACCAACTCCTACTTACCCTCCCTCGCTGTATATCTTCTTACTCCTTCTTCCCTCCCTCCCTCCCTGTCCTTTTTTCATCCTGCCATGTCCGCTTTATCTGTTTTGTCCCTGCTGCAGGGTTGTCGATAACGCCGTCAAGTTCTCAGTCTCATTCGCCTCTCGCCTTGCCGCTTCTTGGCGACGGCGAATGATCCTGCGAGGTTATTGCATTTCTCTTGACCAGCTTCTGCCATTTCACCTGCTGCTCGACGATGTTCCCGCAATGTCACGGTCCAATTTGGGCCGTTGATGATCTTTCTCCCTGCTTTCAGCGCAAGTATGTCTTGACCCCCTCGCCAACAATTGCCCCATCTCCATCGTTCTGCTCACTTGCTGACCTTTGCAATTCGTGACAGATTTCTACAAGCCTTTTTCCCTCTGACCGCCTGCGCATTGTCCCTGTTGTTGATCGTGGCCCGGGTTACATACCGCCATGTTGTGTCACGGAAGGGTGTTGCTTACAAGGTTCTCGTGGATAATTCAACCGGAGATGACCTTCGGAATGGTCAGCCGGCGGAGGACGAGGCGGATCCGTTATTAGGGAAGACTGCGGATCCTAGCCAGTCGCATATGGAAGTCGATCGTCCTCGTGGTGAAATCACTCTCGTGACGTTGGAAATCGTTGCACTCATTGGGGAGGTGTCTGTCTTCATCGCCATCCTGTCGACAAATAGCTGGGGCCGCTATGGGACGCTCCCTGCAGCGGCTAGACTGATATCCTGGGGCTACATCTTGTTCTTAGTCACGGTCAGGCTGCTTCTCTCGACAAGGGACCTCCATTCGCTTCCCCGACTCTGGAATCATACCGCCGCTTTGTACGGGTTACAGTGGCTCTTTACCGTGTTTGTGTTCCGATCGTCGATCATCCATCCGTTATCGAGGCGTGCTCTTACCTATAGCGTCGTCGAGTTTTCTTTGAGTACATTGCTCTTGCTCATTGCCTTGACGACCCGTCGAGGGAACAAAGCGGTCTTGATCCAACGCGAGGATGGCCTAGAGCCTCCGAAACATCAAACTGCTAGTCTTTTCTCTCTTGCCACATTCTCCTGGTTGAGTCCTCTCATTTTCAAGGGCTATAGACAGCCCCTTGAGCTTGAGGATGTCTGGAACTTGAGTCTGTCTCAGAAAGCTGCCATAGTCCTCGAAGACTTCCGTGGAAAGCAGATCAAAGGATCTTTGGCCTGGAAGCTCTTGCGGTATTTCTATCCCACTATTTTGCTGCAGGGTGCTTGGACCGTGTTCTCGAATCTATTCACGTTCTTGCCCACTCTCCTTCTCCAGGCCATCTTACAATATGTTGAGGATCCAAGGTCAACTACACCAAATGCCGCCTGGCTCTTTGCGATACTACTGTTTTGCTGTGGCGGGGTCCAGGGAGTTGCGGATGCTCAAGCCCTCTGGATGGGGCGGAGACTGGGCGTTAAGCTCCGTGCGATCATCATCGGTGAACTCTACGGCAAAGCTCTGAGACGCAAGGCTGGAGCTTCCGTTGGTTCTGCCGCAAAGAAGGAGGAAAAGCCGCATAAAAAGAAAAAGCTTCTTCCCTTTGGCCGTAAGAAGAAAGCTGACCCGAAGGACTCGGGCTCCGTGACCAAGAAGGATTCCGAGGATGGCGACCCGACTCATTTGGCGAACATAGGGACGATTATCAACCTGATGGCCATAGACTCCTTCAAAGTTAGCGAAGTGGGCGCGTATCTCCACTTCCTATGGGCCAGCGTACCTGTGCAGGTCATCATCGCCGTCACGCTCTTGTATCGCATCATGGGTTTCAGCTCGTTTGCTGGCATCGCATTGATGGTCCTGATGCTTCCAGTTAATATGCTGCTTGCTAAGCAGTTCCACGCCGTGCAGAATAAGATTCTGGCCGGGACTGATGCTCGCATCCATGCCACGAATGAAATCCTCCAGAATATCCGGATCGTCAAGTACTTTGCTTGGGAGAAGCGGTTCGAAGACGTCGTGAACGAGAAGCGTCAGGCTGAGCTAAAGGCCCTTCGTTTCCGGTATATCATCTGGTCCACTGCGGCTACCGTTTGGTATGGCACGCCGATTCTCATCACCTTCATGTCATTTTTCCTGTACACGGTTGTTGAGAAGAAGAAGCTGTCTCCGTCAATTGCTTTTCCCGCGTTGTCTATGTTCTCCCTGCTGCGTGTTCCTCTGGATCAACTGGCCGATATGATTGCCCACGTTCAGGATTCGAAGGTCTCTCTGGGTCGGGTGGACAGGTATCTGAACGAAGAGGAAACGGAAAAGTACGATCAGGTCCAGGACAGCAATGTTACGGGTGAACCTCCGAAGATCAGCCTGGAGAAGGCTACCCTGACTTGGGGTCCATCTAAAGAACCATCCCAACCAGGGGTATTCGGCGGCAACTCCGACGGGTTCCGCTTGATTGACTTGGATGTGTCGTTCCGCATTGGAAAACTCAATATCATCGCTGGCCCGACAGGCTCTGGGAAGACGTCTGTACTGATGGCTCTTCTGGGCGAGATGAGACTCGTGGAAGGAAGAGTCCATTTGCCGGGTGGATTATCCAACAGAGTTGAACTGCCTGTCGATCCGCAGACGGGGCTGATTGAAAGTGTCGCGTATTGCGCGCAGGAGGCATGGCTTGTCAACGCCACTGTAAAGGAGAATATAGTATTTGCGTCTCCCTTCGATCAGCGTCGCTACAATGCCGTCCTTAGGGCATGTGCTTTGGAACGCGACCTTGAAATTCTCGACGGTGGAGATCAGACTCTTGTCGGAGAAAAGGGCATCAGCCTTTCTGGAGGACAAAAGCAACGCATCTCCCTTGCACGCGCTGTCTATAGCAGGGCCCGCCACCTGCTACTGGACGACTGCCTCAGCGCCGTTGACTCTCACACCGCCCGGCATATCTTCCGTGAGGCCCTTACGGGGCCACTGATGATGGACCGAACTTGCGTACTGGTCACTCACAGCGTTGCACTGGCGGCTCCTCAAGCGGCCCATGTCATTGCCCTTGATAATGGCAAAATTGCCATGCAGGGTCACCCGGATGCCGTCGCAGCCTCAGGTGCTCTGGGTGAGGAGTTGCTCAGGTCACGACCCACATCCCGAACAAGTTCTCAGCCTATTTCTCGTGTGCCATCTGACCTCGAGGTACATCGTGGAGAGGCACCAGACGGGCCGTCCAAACCCAACGGCGGAGCCAACGGAGTTGCTGGGACCGTGAAGAATCAAGGAGCGGAGGCTGATGGACCAAAGCTGACGGAGGCGAAGGCCGTTGGCAGCGTTAAATGGTCGACAGTCAGAATGTACCTGGGTAACATGGGCCGTTGGTACTACTGGCTTGTGGCCATCGTTATCTTTGGCTTGCAGCAGCTCGGTTCGGTGTCAACCAATCTGTGGATCAGAGAGTGGGCCAATTCGTATAATACCGAAAAGGCCGGCTTGGATGACACGTCAAAGTTCGCTGCCGTTACGAATATGAAGTTCCCTAGCTTCAATGTCGGCAGTGTTCCGAGAACCACCTGGCGTCGCCTCAAATCAGCCCGCGGTCAACTTCAGTTGCAGATGGTAATGTTAATGTGTCCTATTATCTTGGCATCTATGCGCTGCTTGGCGTCGTCTATCTTTTGATCTCATTGTCAAGGGAGGCCGTCTTGTTCTGGGGCTCCTTGCACGCGTCCCGCAGGATACACAATCGCCTTTTGAGAGGCGTGATGCACGCGAAATTCAGATTCTTCGACTCGACGCCTCTAGGACAACTGATGAACCGGTTTTCCAAGGATGTCGAAGCCGTTGACCAGGAAGTTGCTCCGGTGGCTATCGGCATGCTTCACTGCTTCGCATCGGTCCTCGTGATTGTGATTCTCATCTCAGTGATTACGCCAGGATTCCTGGTTGCGGCAGTGTTCATCACTTTGTTGTACACTGCAATTGGAGCTGTGTACTTGAACTCGTCCCGCGATCTGAAGAGACTTGAGTCCGTGCAACGCAGTCCTCTCTACCAGCAGTTTGGGGAGACGCTGTCGGGGATTGTCACAATCCGTGCCTACGGCGACGCACCCAGGTTTATTGTGGACAACCATCGCCGCATTAACGCCTACAATAGGCCTCATATTTACTTGTGGGCGAGCAATCGGTGGTTGTCGTTGCGTGTCGATATTATTGGAGCCCTCGTTTCTTTCTTCTCGGCAGCATTTGTCCTTATGAACATTGGGAGAATCGATGCTGGCGCTGCAGGACTTTCGTTGACGTATGCCGTTACGTTTACGGAGAATGTCCTTTGGTTCGTGCGGCTGTATGCAGAGGTGCAGCAGAACATGAATTCTGTTGAGCGGGTGAAGGAATACCTCGAGGTTGAGCAGGAGGCGCAAGGGGTTATTCCCGACTCGCGGCCGCCTTCCAACTGGCCTAGTCAAGGCGCAGTCGAGTTTGTTGACTATACGACGCGTTACAGGCCTGACCTTGAACCGGTTCTCAAGGGTATCTCCTTTGCAGTGCGAGCGGGTGAAAAGGTCGGCATTGTCGGCCGCACGGGTGCCGGCAAGAGCTCCCTCGCCCTCGCGCTCTTCCGTGGCCTGGAAGCAGAAAAGGGGCGGATCGTCATCGACGACGTGAACATAGGCGATATCGGACTCCGAGACTTGCGAGAATCCATTACCATCGTTCCTCAGGACCCGACGCTTTTCACAGGGACGATTCGGAGCAACCTCGACCCATTTGAGCTGAGCACTGATGAAGAAATCTTCACGGCTCTTCGACGGGTTCATTTGATCGGCTCCGGTACCTCTGGGACAACAACTCCCATGACCGCCAGTACACTAATTGCTACTGAAGGTGCATCAACCGTGTCGAGCGGGGCTAACGGCAACACTGTTCCCATCACAGAGAACAAGAACATCTTCCATAACCTACAGAGCTCGGTCTCGGAATCCGGATCCAACCTTTCTCAGGGACAGCGACAGCTTCTCTGTCTCGCTCGGGCTCTCCTCAAAAACACCCAAGTGCTCATGATGGACGAAGCCACTGCATCCATCGACTACGGCACCGATGCGAAGATCCAAGAGACACTGCGGGAGCTGAAGTCCAGCACCATCATCACGGTCGCTCACCGACTCCAGACCATCATCGACTACGACATGGTGTTGGTTCTGGACCACGGCCGGGTGATCGAGTATGACCACCCCTGGACGCTGGTGAACAAAGACGGCGGCCTCTTCCGCAGCATGTGCGATCACAGCGGCAACGCGGACGTTCTGCTGGAGGGGGCCAGGCGCGCGTGGGAACAGAAGCGACTTGTGGACGACTCATAGACTGGTATACATACATCCATAATGCGCATTTTTACTGTCGATAATCATTGTTGTCGAAATGTCCGTGGCATGGCCCGGTTGGGAGGTCGTTTATGTTATTTGCAGGCGCTGTCGAAAATTCTGCTTGTTGTTGGATATTCTTATGCTATTGTTGATAGAGAATCAATCTCTTCCAGTCGTCCTTGTCCTTGTCCTTCTAATAGTGAAGTGATAGGTATCCAATAGGTTTCCAGTGGACTAACAGGCGCCAGGTTGCAGGAAACCCAATTTTCTCTATATGCAAACGAGCAAGTATTCCTATTCCTTTTCAAGTGGGTTGGGTATGACGGGATACATCCCCGCCTTGATATTATGGCTAGTGGACAAGCAACCTTAACTCTCTTACATAGTCATAGCTTACAAGGCCTGAATCTTTATAGTAGAGAAGTAGTCTGAAAAAAGTTTCGATGACTTGAGTCCCGCAATGCATCCAATGCAGGCCTCATTAAGAACCCCAAAACCCCCTAATGGGGCGGAAAAGGAGGGAAAGAGCGCCTGGCACATAAACTACATACAGAGCTGTCGAGTACAGAGGTACAGACAGGGGTATCGTATCCAACAAACCAAGCAGACCAAGCAGAAAACCCAGCCCTAAAACAACCATGTGCCGGTTCCATAAGAGCACAATTCGTCCGCTTCCTCGCAGCTCTCCGTAAGCGCGGGGAGCGGCGAGATCCAAGCCGTGTTTCCGCGGGTGCGCGGGATCATCCAGCGCACGAAGAGATCCATCTGATCTTTGTGGTGGGTGTCGTTGAAATCGTACAGCTTGCTGTAGTGGATCTTCAAGCCGCCGTCGAAGTAGGCTTCGATGAGTCGCGCTTGGAGGCAGTTGAGGACTGAGACGATGAGGATCTACGCAAGCGGTTAGCAGGGGGGACTTCATAGTTACTGGGGGAGGAGGAGGAGGGACAAACCGGGCAGATCATATGGCTCGGTTTATAACGGCGAGACTGCCTATTCTTCCTGTTGATCTGCATGCTGATGGAGCTTTGGAGGAAACACGTGATGACCGCCAGTTCGGACGTGGTCAGCGTCTCGTCGTTGCCCTTGCAGTCGGTGACAAGGGAGAGCGTCATATGGGGTTTGGACTTGCAGACCATGCTCGCGTCGTAGATCGTCCAGTTCGGCGAGTAGGGTTTAAGTCGCCAATTTTTGGTGACGCTGTGGCTGTCGGTCAGTACAGAAAGTAGCCAAACTCGACAGCCTGAAGGGGACAGCACCCACTCTACACTGCCGGACGTATTGAACAGCAGGAGCTCGTCGATCGACCGGCGCACGTGGTTGGGCAGTATCCAGCTGGCAAAGACCTTGCCCAACGCATAGTCGCCGCTGTATATCCTCCTATCCGTCCAAGTGGGGAAGTCACCCCAGTCGGTGTGCGACGCTGTCCTGCACAAGGAGATAAGACGGCGTTTCGGCTGTGGAGCGAAGAACCAGGAGCTTGCGTCCGACTCGGGCTTGAGGCTCCATACCTCGATGCCTTCGGATTGCATGCCCTTCGCTGTGAGAGCTGCTTCAGGCCGCGCCTTTATTCGCTTCCTGATGGCTCTGAGGTCGGTAAACCAGTTCTTTAAGGTGGCCAGGGCGCTGCGGTTTTTGATTTTGCGGTTTTTCGACATGAGGGCGTCGCTTTTGATGAAATTTGAGATGGAGGACGATGGCGAAGTGAGTAGAGTCACAACGATAATTTTACATGCACTGGTCATGTCCCTTAAGTCATAGACAGGCATTTCCAAAAATAGAAGGAAATGGAAGACGACAGTATCCTTTTGGTAAATGGATGAGGTAGCCATCACGACTTCCACAGGCACAGGCCAGCCACGGTCCAGTTAATTAGCAGTCCATTTTAGGAGCGCATATACATGACTTTCATAGCTACTGCCAGACACGGATCCGCATCATGGACAGTCCAAGGTTCGTTCCATTTGGGGTTCCGGGAGGAAAATGTGTTTCCCTTTTCGGCAATGGGATATCGATAGTGGCCTCAGGCCGCTGTAGAGTGGTCGATGGCCTGAAGAGGATTGTGTCGACCATCTATTTCGTCGATAGTAATTTCCCGGCGAGGAGGAATGCGACTCTTATAGCCGTCCGATATATCCAGTTAAGTCTCTAGCAACAGTACTCTTTTTCTTGTGCTGTCATGGTCAGCCAGACAACACTGCATCTAAGTAAAGGTTCCCAGCAACATACAACTTAGTACTCCACAACAATAAATGGCACGAATTAGTGAAATAATGGTAATTTCATCCAGAGACTGCATCGCTTTCAATTCTTAGCGATGGCAGCAAGTTGAACCTGGCCGGTCTTGAATGGCATTCGGCGGACTCAGGCATCCTGGAATGTGACACCCCGCGGTATTTGGAACAAAGGAGCCAAATCTCGTCTGATTGGAGATATCAAGCAGCTGCGTGGAATGGGGTTCCTCCTGTAACCTTTGGCATTGGACTGGAAGAAGAATGTGGTAGAAGAAAGCTCCTCGACGCGGTTTATGTGCACATGGTCTGTGCACGTGCATCACGCCAAGCATCGTCCTCGACCAGCCAAGATTCCATGTTTCCTAGAGAGGCATTTAACGAATTGCCAACTCAGATAACTTTTCTACATGCAGATGCTAACCAGAATAGAAGTGGTTAGCAAGAGCCAGACGACGTCTCGACAAAAGTTTAAACCAGTTTCGGGGGACTGCCCTGCTATCAACCACCCGGTCGAGACTGCGTCGGCCGGGCCAGAACGAGGGGTCAAGAGGGAATGGCTTGATGTCCATGACATGCTGGCGATCTCGGCGATGCATGCATGCTACTACTACATACCGGGCGATCCGCGATCTGACAGGTGGACCAAAGAACTACCGGAAAATCAATCGATCGCTATGTGATCGACCTGGAATGGACCCTAGTAGCCACGAGGATCAAGCGTCGACGATCTACAGTATATGCAAGATCTCATGTGGCATCTGCATATCAGACGCGATGAACCCTGCAGCTCGCACGAGTTCTCATACTACGGCCCGATGCAACATGGAATCGTCTTCCTTGGCTAAAGTGTTCGCGGTGATATCATGATGGCGGTGCCCACAGCAGGTTTGTCCATCTGGGTTGACGAGTACAGCCAGGATATTACGGGCCGGGCAAGCCGGAGGCGCGGCTATGATGAAGCGAGACTGATGCAAATATACACCGACCTCCGACGATCCGGAACTGGATACTGAGAAGCATCGATTTCATCACCGCGCGAGGCCCAACTCTGGATGCCGGAAACCTAGGGTTGGCTGGTATGGTATGAGAGAGATTATAAAGGCCACTTCCCTGGCTTGCCGAATTGGAAGTCCTGACACCGACACTACCTGCCCGGCGACTGTCGTTTCCACTCGGATTGAGTTGCATTGCGCCAGTTCATAGTCGCATATTGCAAAGGGGATTCCATACAGCCATGCGTGTGCTCGCAGCGTTGAGCAGCGTCCTCCTGCTCGCTGGCATTTCATCCGTGAATGCCCAGACCAGTTCGCGCACGCCCGGCCCGGCGACGAACATTTCGTGCCAGGCGTGCTCGCGAAACGACACATCAGTAGTGGAGTTCGCGTATGCGCTGCAGAACCTGACCAACCGATTCTACACGCGCACGGAGCTGAACTCGACGCTCTTCCAGAAAGCCCCGAACAACACCGACGCGGACTGGCTCGTGAACTTCAAGGGCATGAAGCGACAGAGCCAGCTGGGGCTGCTGGCGATCCGGCGACAGGGCGCGCTGTGCCCGGCGTTCATTCCGCCGAAGTGCAACTACACGATCCCGAAGCCGAGAGACGTCAATATGTTCCTGCGACTTGCGTACAAGATGGAGTCCAGCGTGACC
Source organism: Aspergillus sp. HF37 (assembly GCA_003698115.1). NCBI lineage: Eukaryota > Fungi > Ascomycota > Eurotiomycetes > Eurotiales > Aspergillaceae > Aspergillus > Aspergillus sp. HF37. The sequence goes on along the minus strand of RAQS01000384.1, from coordinate 5,459 downwards.
GGCGCCTTCGTCGGCCTCTCGGCGTACACCAACTCGCCCGAGGTGTCGTTCCTGGTCTCCCGGTTGGCGGCTACCCATGCCACTCACGCAGCCTACCTCGAGACATTCCTGCAGGAGCCGGTGTTCAATGCCACCAACGCGACGCTGATCCAGGCGTATCCGCCGGCGCGAGTGCTCATGGCCGGGAACAAGCCCGGGATGCTGGGCGACTGGATGAGGGGGTGTGTCAAGCCGCCGTTCAAGCCGTGCGGGGAGTCGTTGATAGTGGGGCCCGTTTCCGGAAACCTAACTTCGAACTCGAGCCTGATTTCTTCGGCGTGGTCATGGGCCACGCCGACCGCGATGATCTAATTCGGCGGACGGAGATGGAGGATTGGTCGGAGCGGAGGCAGAAAGTAAGGGAGTTCTGTTCCGGGGGTTCCATTGGTCTGACTGTGCTCTTTTTCGGACGAGATAATCTTTCTGTGCTTACACCGGTGTGGATGGCATTGGATGAGTGTTAATGGACGAGACATTGGTCATGATGATTCGAGATGGCAGTGCAAGCGGAGCACAGTACGTATGTCGTCAGAATAAGACAGTCGGATGTAGGTTCCACGGGTCAGTGCCATGGTTCGAGGCTCAACTAGACTGTCATGGATGGAAGTACCCGCACGCGGAGGGCCCAGCCCTAGGCATGTCGAAGAGCTTTCCCTTTCCGACGCGGCGGGGACTCAGCCAGGCAGAAGCATAATTAATCAACGGGTTAGGCGAAGCCGGTTTTGCCACTACGGCAGCCTCCTATCACCAACAAGTTATTATAGCCGAGTGTGTCAGGAGAGACATGACGATAACGGCCAACCACGCGGACCACCGTAGCAGCCAGGCGTCGCACCGACCAGCGCCACTCAGACGCCAAGGCACGGTGTAACCTTTCACGGCCGAGGGGCGGGCGGAAAGCCTCGGCAGCTGAAAACAGCATGGTTGGACGGTGACACAGGAGCGCAGATAAGGAGTACCACAAGGAAAGTGGCTGGGTAGCTTGTGTGCTGCGCTTGTTTTATGTCGGCCACAGGCAAGATCGCGGAGGGCAAGCCGGAGAGAGGCGAACCGAGTAGTTGCGTTTGGCAGGCGGGTAAAAGAGTGTCAGCCCATCGCAGTATGACTCATACACTTGAAAAATAGCCAGGATCAAAGCGGAGAACACTGCCATGTTATAGCTGGTGGGCATCCATATTTCCCAATGGGGAAGACAGTCGGAGGGGCCGCCGATGCGAACCAGACTGCGAACCAGACTGCGAACCAGACTGCGTACCAGACTGCGTACCAGACTGCGAACCAGAACAGCGTTGGAATACAGGTTTATGTTATGTTGGATATGCTATCCACATGTGAACCGGGAATCTCGGGAACCTCCGGCAACCACTGGCGAGCCGGCAGGATGGTACTGGAATTTACCAGTCAGGAAAAGGCCCCTACGACCAGGCCAGACCGTGCAGTAGCGTCAGCGATTTGCCCAGAGATAGATAGGAGATAAGCTAGTGTCGCGGCTAGCGAGACGCCCTCCAGAACAGCAAGGGCCAAAGCCCGAATTTGCGGCGACAGTCGGCCCACATCGTATGAAGCTGAATACGCCCGGGCTGGGGCGTGATTGGCGGGCTCGCCGGTCAGCAATTTGCCGAAGTTGCAGCCGGACAGGGATATGCCGGTGACTGCTCCTTTCCGGCGAGGCGTGAAGCCAACGGTCAATGCCCATGAGACATGAGATGGAAGGAGTGGCAGAGAGAAATAGAAGGAACTGGATGTGAGTCCGGGTTCAGAAAAAAGAGGAGCAGAGGAGCATGGATAGCATCGATAACATCACCAGCAGGCATCACGGGCAGCAGACTCAACGAAGCCTTGGGAGATGGCCGGAACTGCCTGATGGGGGAAGGGCCGGTGGGGATGGCCGCAAGTATGTTTCATTCACTTTGGCTGCGTTGGGCGCCGATCCAGGCCCGAGCAAGCCAGGTACCTCCCCCCAGAGCCCCCCTGGCCAGCCCCTGGCCAGCCCCTAAGTTGGCCCCGAGGCGCCCCTAGGCCGCCGTCTAGCTTAGCGCCAAGCTTCCCAAGCGTGGGCCAACCCTGGAAATGGCTAGCGTAACCGCATGCGGAAGTCTCCGCGGCGATCGGGCGATGACAGTTGGCTGAATCCGGGGAGCGGCTGCGGGCGACGGCGGAAGGGTGGGCCCCCCCAGTCCGGAGAAATAACAGATCCAAACGGGATGCCCTGCCCAACACGATTTCATCCAGGGAGTGGGCCTCTCGGCCATTCACAGTCACCGTGGCTGGCAGTGGACCCTCTATTCCCTCCAGGCCCATATTCTCCCCGCGTTTCTTGCCTACCTGATCCCTGCGCTCTCGGATTACCGCTTTAGGCCATCCGAGGCGCGGGACGCATTAGCCCTCGCTGCTATTTAACCCGCAGCCGCCCTCTTCCCCCGTTTCTCCATCTCCATTGCAAGGTTCGTCCCTGGTCAACGTCTGACAGCAACCATGTTTGGGATTCCGAAGTACTACGGCTGGAGAGGCAAGTCCCTCAACATCGCCATCAGCTGCCTGGGCAGTCTTGATTTCCTGTACGTGGCCTTCCGTCTCTTCCTCCGTTTCTCTCGACTATCGCTGACCGCTCAAGGCTGTTTGGTTATGACCAGGGTGTGACCGGCGGTGTCATTAGCGTGCCGGCCTTCCACAAGCATTTCCCCGAAATCAATACCGAGGCAGAGGACATCTCTTCTCAGCTCAAGTCGGAGCGCGCTACGAGGAAGGGCATTTCTGTTGCCGCTTACAATTTGGGATGTTTCTGCGGAGCTGTGATGACCATCTTTATCAGCAATCCGCTGGGCCGTCGAAGGACCATCTTCTGTGGCTGCACTACCATGATGATTGGCGCCGTCTTGCAAACCACCGCCTATGAGCTGCCGCACTTCATTATTGCGCGATTTATCACTGGTATTGGCAATGGCATGAACACCAGTACGGTGCCGACCTGGCAGTCCGAGTCTTGCAAGTCCCACGATCGTGGCGCCATGGTTATGATCCAGGGCATGCTGATCACGGCCGGCATTACTCTCAGCTACTGGGTCAACTACGGTGAGTCCAGCCGATTTCACTTGCTGAGCAAGCGCTGATGATTGCGAAATAGGCTTCGCATGGATCGGGGACAAGGAGGTCTCCTGGCGCTTTCCGCTGGCCTTCCAGATCATCTTCGCCTTGATTATCGTCTGCTCCGTCATGAACCTGCCCGAGTCTCCTCGATGGCTCGTAATGCAAGGCCGGAACGATGAAGCCATGGAAGTTCTCGAGGATCTGAACCTAAAGGACCGTGATGATCCCTGGATGCAGAACGAATTTAAATCCATCCAGGCGACCGTTTTGGAAATGTCCAAGGGCTCCTACCGAAGCTTGTTCGAGATGGGCGAGTATCGTGAATTTCACAGGGTGTGTCTTGCATACGTCAACCAGATGTTCCAGCAGATTGGTGGGATCAATCTGATCACTTACTATGTAAGTTACCACGCAGGCCACTGTTATTCGGCCCTTGCTAATATGGTTTGTCAGGCTCCCCAAATTTATGCGCGAATCGGTCTCGTGGAGGGTCAACAGCCGAAGCTTCTGGCCGCTTGCAACGGCACGGAGTACCTGATGGCTGCGTTCATCCCTATCTTCATTATCGAGAAAGTTGGACGCCGGAAACTCATGCTCTTTGGGGTATGTTGATCGCCTGCCAGTGTCAAGAGGTTGCACCTGCTAATCAAGCTTGTCTTCAATTAGGCTGCTGGCCAGTCTATGTCCATGGCTGTCCTTGCAGGGTGCATGTGGCGCGCTGAGGGTCCGTTGCAAGACACACAGGCCGGCATTGGACAGGCTATCTTCCTCTTCGTCTTTAACACGTTCTTCGCTATCGGCTGGCTTGGAATGACATGGCTGTATCCGGCGGAGATTGTGCCACTGAAGATTCGCGCGCCGACAAACGCCCTTTCGACGAGGTAAGAATCTGGATCCATTGCTTTTGTGGGGTACTATCTAACCCGCTGTATAGTGCCAACTGGATCTTCAACTTCATGGTCGTGATGATCACCCCTGTTGCGTTCCAGAACATTGGATACAAGACATATGTTGTCTTCGCTGTCATGTAAGATTGCTGAATCCTGGCGACCCCGGCTCTTCAACTGACAGTACCAGCAACTTTGCCATGTTCCCCTGTGTGTACTTCTTCTACCCGGAAACTCGCTACCGTTCTCTGGAGGAGATGGATGCCATCTTCAAGAAGTCCACCAACGTCTTCAATGCCGTGTCGATCTCGATCAAAGAGCCTCACCGCTACGACAAGTATGGCAATCTCATGGCCGCGTACGGCGACGAGGAGGGCGTCCGCAGCGAGAGCGGTCCGGACGTGCATGTCGCCGGCGAGAAGCTTGAGAGCGAAGAGAGCGAGCATAAGGCTTGATTGGTTGATTGGTTAATTGGTCGCATGTATTCCACCTATACCCGCCGTGCCGGTGATCTGACACGGGTTGTTGTTGTTGGCTCATCGAAGTCCTAATATTGATCTGTTTTGTCTTCTGCTATTTGGCTGTCATCTACAGACTTCCTGTTAGAACCATACATTGGCTTCATTGGCTTCATATCCATGGTTCGTTGAAAGGTTATCTCGTAGTAGTAGTCTCTGCCGTGAGGTCAGGACGCATCATCGTGTTGAAAACCGCGGTCATGCTCATTATATAATATGTCAGGATCATAATGTACGCTTCAATGTGTCCTGTAAGGCTGTTTCCAGTCCACCAACGTCACGGAGATATGGAGTAGATCATGTACCTGTACCGCCCAACCGGCCCGGGCCTGAGCCATGAATGATAGACAGGTACATACCCCAACGTACAACTATATGTCGTCATCTAAGTCTTGGTCAGACAGGTCTAAGCTTGTCCCAGCATCCCTATGTGGAGGGTCAGGCCGTAAACACTGGGATGTTGTCGCCACCCAGCAGTGACACCTGCTGGCCTGTATCCCGCCAGAAGGGTGTCATTCAGCTGGAAAGAGATTCCCGGAAGCCCCTGGCGATACCTGCGCCGCATTGCTCCGTATAAGACGTCCGAAACAGCTGAACAGGGTGTACTACACACCTACCGGATTAGGCAACCATTAGGGCTGGCCGTGGTTAGTATATAGGCGTATCCATGGTAAGGCTGCAGGGCGAGTATGACTGCTCGAGTATACCGAGTGTAGGCTGCATATTGCTTTTCGTCTGCTCGTCATTCACGCTAGTGGACTTATTTCTATAGCAGTAATGTAGATGTCAACTCTGTGTTGCACAGCGCAGGGTCCCTGTGTACCTGTAATGCCGCTCAGCCCCTGCGTATATATTCCTCGCTATTTACCTCTTCTCATCCTCCTCCCCCTAATCCTCCTCTTCTCTCTTCATCCTCTTCTTCTCTCCA
>RAQS01000383.1:0-17179 GCA_003698115.1 Aspergillus sp. HF37 | reverse complement strand
AATAAAAAAAGGCGTACTGGGGCCAGTGGATGGCGTTAAGATGCATGTGATATCCAGTCACAGGCAAGGACACAGAAATTGCTGGCTTATAGGCATTTTCGTCTGGGCTCCTGCTTGATAGTTACGGTCGTAGTCATAATACCCCTAATACCAGAAAGATGGAGCTTTGAGGATATAGCTGCCAGAGCGTACTACAGTTAACTGCGTCATACCAATACTGGCTTAGTGGAGTTTCATGGTACATACTGGTGGCACTTTTTACAGAACCGCAATTTAGCTATGTAGCGAAGCTATAGCTCGAGAGAGAGAGCCTGGGGTTCGTTGCGCAAAAACCACTAGTTAATAGCGAGTCCCTTGTCGCGCCTCGCTGGAGGCACGGTTTCCACTTGGTGCTCCCACGTACAGTAGAAGCTAGAATAAAAACCTCTTTCGGAAGGATCACTCATTTGGCAAGCCGTTGGATGTCAGAGCTAAATCATCACCACCCCCCAACCCTCCCGGAAGGAACAGAGCGATACAGAAGCATGCTTAAGGCAGTAAATATAATAGTGAGAATACTGTAACTGTTAAATAGAAAGAGTGTCGAGGTTGTAAGTGGGTTTCAATTATATACTAGCTACTTGTTTTCCGCCACGTCTGACGTGACATGTAAGTTATTTAGCAGTGCGATAGCTTCTGCGATGGCTATATAGTAGTCCACCACGGAGTCATTAGCTCCCACAAAAATCCATTTGATTTTTAGGAATGCGGAAACTATTCCGGAGAGCTTAGCACACGCTCTAGTGATCGGAGGTTGGTCCTAGATGCAGCTTGGCACTTTACTAGAAGGATGTCTTACTGCCTTCTACATTTTTTACACATCATAAAGTAGTCTTCACAGGTAGAGTAGCGAAGTTGAATATACCCAATACTAGACAGTAAGTGAAATCCTGTGTAAATCTTAAAAGCAGCTATTAATTCAAGGTACGTGGAATGACGGGCAAAAGCAATGACGCCCGTAATCTTAGATGCGGCTGAGTATGACTCACCTAATATTGTCTCATCCAAGGCGGGAAAGGATATGATCGATAGTTACAGGTTAACTAATGATGCCGTGTCTCTCAATGGGAGAAGAGGGAAGAAGGGCGAAAATAACGATTAGTTAGAGAGGGGAAATTAGACATAGGTGAAACATTAGCCCACTAGCATACGCTACATTTTATTGAGGGTACGCTACTCAGGCTGCTCACCCTGCACTCACCCCGTACTCAGGCCTACTTAGTGAGCGCTCAGTGAGCACCAAAACGGAAAGGGAAGTCTAGACGGCTAGGACAAAATCCGGTACATATGGACAGCTAGTACGGCTGGGCTTGAATAAATAATTTATGGGTTTATGTGCTGCGTTTTAGAGCTCTTCGTCAATCTCAATCCCAGCCGTACGATACCACGCAACCGATTGCTTATAACTCTGTATGTCGAAGGCCGGATCCACAGTACAGTTCGAGACTGTCTTGGTGGATGCTATGGCGAGGTGCACGGCCTCGTGTATTTCTTGTTTGTTGCTTTGATCTCGTGGACGCGCGGGTTATATGTCATGTTAGGGCTGAGAAGAGAAGAGAACTTTCCTATTCGGGCATGAGTGCCTCGACTTACTCGATTGGGTTACCATCCATCGTCTACTAGATGCTTCTTGTATATAATAATGGTCCTGCTCATCATTCTGCTTCCTTGCTGCAACCAGTCTGCGGCTTACACTCTCGCTCATCATGACTACCGCACAACATGCCAACGAGACTCCCCCAGCTGTCAATGGCTGTCAATGCAGCAAGCCCACTCTCCCCAGCCATCTCTCCAAAGACCACGACCTGGTCCTCAAAACATTCCGCCTCCTCGTCGCCGACCTGTGCCAGCAATTCGGTGGCGGCCATCCGGGGTAAGTATAACCCCTCACATCAACAGGCAGCGCTGATGGATTCAGAGGCGCCATCGGAATGGCCGCCATCGGCGTGGCTCTCTGGCGATACGTCATGCGCTATGCGCCTCATACGCCCGAGTACTTCAACAGAGACCGGTTCGTGCTGTCGAACGGTACTGTCCATCCCATCCAGGGAAGAAGGAATGCGAGATCTAATCCAGCGCAGGCCACACATGCCTCTTCCAATACGCCTTCCTCCATCTGGCCGGCTACAAAGCCATGACCCTCGACCAGCTGAAATCTTACCACTCAGACCGCGACGACACCCTCTGTCCCGGTCATCCGGAGATCGAGCACGACGGTATCGAAGTCACGACCGGCCCGCTGGGCCAGGGCCTCGCCAACGCCGTGGGCTTGGCCATCGCCTCCAAGAACCTGGCCGCCACGTACAACAGGCCCGGCTTCGCGGTCGTCGATAACCATACCTGGTGCATGGTCGGCGATGCCTGCTTGCAGGAGGGCGTGGGTCTCGAGGCCCTGTCGCTCGCGGGCCATCTGAGACTGGCCAATCTGACGGTCATCTATGATAATAACCAGGTCACCTGCGATGGCTCCGTCGATATGACCAATACCGAGGACGTCGATGCGAAAATGCGTGCCTGCGGTTGGGACGTTGTCGGTATTGACGACGGGTGTTATGACATCCCGGGCATTGTGGACGCGCTCGATCATGCTCGCGCGTCGGACAAGCCCACTTTCGTCAATGTCAAGACCGTCATCGGCCTCGGCAGCCGCGTCGCCGGAACCGCCCCGGCGCATGGCGCGGCGTTCGGGGCTGACGACGTGGCCAGCATGAAGAGGGCGAGCGGCTTCAATCCAGACGAGCATTTTGTCATCGGTGACACGGTGCGGCGCTTCTTCCATGACCTCCCTGCACGCGGAGAGCGACGTGTTCAGCAATGGAACCAGCTCGTCGACGGATACTCTGCCGAATACCCCGTGCTGGGCGCAGAGTTCGAAGCCCGTACTCGCGGCCAGCTGCCAGCCAGCTGGAAGGAATTGATCCCTGCCAGCTTCCCGGACAAGCCGACTGCGTCGCGCGCCTCGTCCGGGCTGTCGTTCAGCCCCCTGGCCAAGGAGATCCGTTCGTTCGTCGTGGGAACGGCCGACCTGTCGCCGTCTGTGAACATGCTCTGGCCTGGCAAAGTGGCCTTCCAACATGTAAGTCCCTGATCCCAGATAGAACCCCAGTCTTTGCTGACGAGACAGCCCGACCTGCAAACAACGTGCAACATCAACGGCGACTACTCCGGCCGGTACATCCACTTCGGCGTCCGCGAACACGCCATGTGCGCCATCTCCAACGGCATCGCCGCCTTCGCGCCCCAGACCTTCATCCCCGTCACCTCGACCTTCTTCATGTTCTACATATACGCCGCCCCGGCCGTGCGCATGGGCGCCCTGCAGCATCTGCAGGTCATCCACGCTGCGACGCACGACTCCATCGGCGCAGGCGAGGACGGGCCCACGCACCAGCCCATCGAATTGGCTACCCTATACCGCGCCATGCCCAACTTGCTCTACATCCGCCCCGGAGACAGCGAGGAAACGGCCGGTGCATGGATCGCCGCCATCGAAGCCCGGCGGACCCCGTCCATCATCTCGACGTCTCGCCATGCATTGCCGCAGCTGAAGCAGACTCGCCGGGACGGCGTTGCGCGGGGTGCGTATGTGCTCGAAGACCCGGTCAATGCGCACATCACCATACTCGGCGTTGGCGCCGAGCTCTCGTTTGCGCTGGACACGGCGCACCGGCTGAAGAGCCGCGGCATCGTGGCTCGCCTTGTCAGCTTCCCGTGCCAGAGGCTGTTCGAGAAGCAGTCCGTGGAATACAAGCGGAATACTCTCCAGCGGCACCGCGGGATTCCGGCCGTCGTTATCGAGCCCTACTCCCCGAATGGCTGGGAGCGGTATGCGGATGCGGCTGTCTGCATGAAGTCGTTCGGCAAGAGTCTCCCCGGGAAGGCTGCATATAAGCATTTTGGGTACGAGGTGGACGCACTGACAGCGACGGTGGCGGCATACTTGGATCGGATTGGGAAGGATGAATTGCTGCGAGGAGAATTTGTGGAGCTGTGATAGCCGTGTTAGCCATGAATTAATAGTATGAGCCAGAGCCATAGTCACACTTGTATAACCCGCCTAATTCCCCTTCCCTACCCTCGATGAGTCCGAACCATCATCCTCTTCCTCATCTTCATCATCTCCCCAAAGCTCTTTCAAATCATCCACTCGCCACGCAGTAGCCCACCCGGTTTCCCCCTCGATCCGCGTAAGCGTCTCGATGAGAACCTCGTGCTCGGTGTGGTGCGACATGACCTTCCCAGCCAGCCAGAGAGGCTGAAGCGCGTTTGTCCAGCAGCCGCTGCAGCGATTCGTTAGCTGGATCCTGAGAAAACGAAATTCGGACTCACTGGTGAGCGTTGGAGGCGGAAATGGCACATATCTGTCTGGCATGCCAGAGGACTGATTTCTACACCATTCATTAGAATGTACGATTGGCATAGATGGGCCTGCCCCTTACAGGTCTTCTACGTAACGTCATTTCCTTGGGTTTCCGCTGAAGTAAGAGAAACGCGCAGACGTGGTAGAGTTGGTTTCCGGATACTAGAACGATTAGCTTAGTCCGATACCAGCATGGTGATGCGAGGCCTACTGGCAGTTCCATTTCCGTACAGCACCGTTGGAAACGGTCTTTCCTTGTCCGAATATCCCCTCGTGCCGATGGTGAAAATCGGTTTCATCTGGCTAGGCCGGTTCTCATACCACTGTTCAACGCGATCGAACAGTCTCCTCCAGCAACAAGCATCCGATCCATCGCAGTTGTCGCCATTCATAGCCAGATATTGGCATGAAACACCGGGGCGCGACTTATTCGGGATGCAGCCGAATAGAAGCCCTAGCGTTTGCGCGACGAGGTAGACAGTGTAATTGGCATATGTGTCGAAGGAGCTTTTGGAGACGAACACCAAGTTTGCGACTTCGGTTGGACTCATGCCTTTGGGGGTCCAATTGCAGATTGGGATGATCGTTTCTTCTTCTGAGATAAGGCCGCCACAAACATCTGGAGGCATGATAATTAGGCACATGGTCTCGAGGAAGAAAGAGAGAAATACCCATTCTTGCAAAGCACCAGAACAACGCCTGTTCCTCTTTTCCGGAAAACCCGTTGATTCCTGCGGCTTGGATCAAGTAGGCGCATCCGTCGAGGTGTCGGCGCCATTCCTTCGGATTACCTGTATACGTATTAATGTGGGTAACCAGGGGGTGCAATGAATCAATCATACAGCTTAGCATCTCCAATACACACAGAATCACGCAGGACGCAATGACAGGAGTAGTCTTGCTCTCGAGTTCTGGGAGTAGGAGGTGGATTGCCTCCTGGTAAAACGATAGGCTCTCCGACTGGGATTGCTTCTTCTGCTTCCTCTCGATTTGTCTGGCTGACAGAGCCAAGATGGAGTAGCGCAGATGGGGAGCTGATTTGGTCATTTGTGGAAACGTAGAGGCGAAATGCCGATGGTTATCAAACATGTCGAGCTATTCAGTCAGAACCATACGGCCTGTTTCAAGGAGTCGTACTTGAACTCACCCATAAACATATCTCGTTCAGATAATTCTGCCATAGCACATTCTCTCTCTCCGGTGATATCTGGAAATATCTTTCCATCCTTGGCCGATGACAGAATTCATCCGACCTCCCAGCCGAGTTGTCCTCATTCGCAGGGGTCGGAAAGCAGACACCTGGAGTCGGTTCGGGTGAGCCCCGACAACTAGGAATGCCTGACCGTGTTGTTGACAGTTGATGATTGCGGAGGGCTGTATGGAGGGCCTCGTAGGTCGAGCCGGGCAAAAAGACGTCATTTGAAAGATTTGCTGGATTCGAGAACATGCTTTGATCGAGCAGAGGAGAAGCGATGGCATCGTACCGTTCGGGCGCGTAAGAGTTGAATGACGAACTGCTGGATAGGTTCCTCAGTGCCGTGAGCTCGTCTACCACGATTCCCGACCTGAAGTCAATATATGACTGGGACGAGGGCACATCTCGACGAAAGTCACACTGTTGCAGCGAGGAGTGCGGGGGACTGGCGAGCTGGCCGTTGCGGTTCTCATGTACTTGGTGATCTTCAGATGTTCTGTATGGACGGGAGAATCCATCACTAGGCAATAATGGCGATGGAGTTTGTCCAGGGCCAACATTGAATCCGTCTCCTGTCTCCCCAGGAGACGGGGTTTGTTCTGCGGGAGCAGCAGTCGCATCGTCATCCCTAAGACCACTGCCACTAGCCACTTGACCAGGCAAGGATACTCGATCCCGTACGGAAGGAGACTCCTCCATTGACGCCCCGGGAGTTTCCTCCGAAGCAGGCGCTGGATCGACATTCAGGATCTGTCATGTATGAATCTTCTGCCAAGTAGATCGAACATATACACTTACCGTCCACTTCTTTTGGCGTTTGCTTTTACGACCAAAGTCCAGTTGGTTCATCGATGGATGCTCTGGGGCCAGTCCCTTCATATTGGCATCGTGAAAGGACCCCAGCACCCGCCGCTGGCATTTTTCTCCCCGGTTCTTGCATCCAGTGCAAGTTGGCTTTGTTTCGTCGCCTGGATGTCGTTAGTTGGATGCTTCATAAACCACGGGGACATACATTTCCTCCGGCGCCGACTGCAATTGAGGCAGCCTGTTCGGGTACGTTTCTTCCGCCCAATGCCACAGTCGAGCTGGGGACTGTTACCCGCGGAGCCAGCCTGTCTATCCATACTGTTTGGATGGTGAAGGTAGGATCGTGGCCAGGTGTTGTTGGCTGTGGGGCGGCGGAGAGTGCCCGAACGGGTATCCGGAAGCGCCTGTCGGTTACCGTAAAGGGTAAGACTAAGCGCTCAGATCTACTGGGTACATCAAGTGGGATCAATAAGTTCCCGCACAATAACGGCCATATATACCAGAAGAATGTCCAGCATGGATATGCCGGATAAGTGGCTCGTTCTTCGTCAACCAAATGGCTCCCTCCATCGCGCCCGATCAGGCTTCAGAGTCGATTCCGACTCCCCCTGCTTCTGGGGGGACGACTAGCCCCTTTTCACTAGGCGGGCGAACCACCGTCATCACAGGAGGGGGTCGTGGGCTGGGCATTGTGTTCGCATCCGCCATCCTTGAGGCTGGAGGAGATGTGGTCTGCCTGGACCTACTGGCCGAGCCGAGCCCGGTTGAATGGACGGCGTTACAGAAGTTGGCCGCATCGAACGGGCTACTTGCGACTTACACTCGCTGCGATATCACAGACGAGAAAGCGATAAGCCAAGTTCTTGACGAGGTCGCCGCAAAGGCATTGCAACGGAATATGCGCTACGGGGGTTGATAACTTCCGCTGGCATCCAGCAAATGGAGCCTGCGCTCGAGTATCCTGTCGAGATGTTTGAGAAGATGATGAATGTCAAGTGAGTGTCGATTCGCCGGCGAGGGCGAGGACGAGCTATTGGATAGAACTGATGCATACCAGTGTCATTGGTACCTTCATCCCGGCGAAGCTCTGCGCGCGGATATTCAAGGAGCAAAAGATTTCCGGCAGTATTGTGATGATTGCATCAATGTCTGGACAAATTGCCAACAGGGTGAGTTAGACCGCATCAATTGACTTCCCAGACCAGTTCCTGACTACATAGGGACTGACTTGCTCGGCCTATAATTCGTCCAAAGCCGCCGTACATCAATTGTGTCGTTCTGTCGCCCAGGAATGGGGACAATATGGTATTCGCGTCAACACGCTGTCTGCCGGGGTAGGTCCAACATTGTACAACCGCACCAACGTGCTAATGGCGACAGTATGTTCGAACGGCCATGAGCAACACTTTGCTGAGGCAAAAGCCCAGCGTCGAGGAGACGTGGATGAGGGGAGCGCTGCTTGGGCGCTTGGGGACCCCAGAAGACTTCAAGGCGCCTGTGGTCTACCTACTGGCCGATGGGAGTGCCTTCATGACTGGTGCTGACTTGCGGGTTGATGGCGGACATTGCGCTTCAGCATAAAGTTAACTGCATTGAGCATATGTGTGATGAATTCATTCCCTGGTCTCTGAGTGTAGATGCGTAGTCCGGTTGTTTTGCTAGGGTCACGGACTGCACTGGATGCACATTCGATGTTGTTGGTATGCCGCAATAAAATGAGAAACAGCATAAAATCGACGCCGAATTCGATATGTTTCTGGTTTCGAATTGTTTCTGGCGCACTGTGTCGATGTAGAAGAAGAGGTTTGGGGAGAGGAACACGCGATATCAGCACGTGACATGTCAAATTTCCGCCTCTTCCATCCTCGACTCCGACTCAACCCCGTCCGGCTGGTGCACTGGCAGCATCCGCAATTGATTCTCTCTTTTCACACCTCCTAATTCCTGGCAAGGTTGCAAGGACCGTCCTTGCCGCCGCCGCAATCATGCCAAACCTCCTCAAGCGAATGCGGAAGCTAAGAACAGTACGTCCATTCTCCCCATAGCAGATGGGACAGAACATGCTAACACTGTTTGTTGTAGAAGGTACCCATCCTCAATGCCTAGCGCCATAAAGCCCAGCAATCGACTTTCCAACCATCCATAACCCGAAAATCTAAGTCTAACAACCTTCCAAAACAGCTCATCAACGTCCGCACTGGCCCCGGCGCCGCCCTCCTCCCCAACACATCAACGTCGGCCGAAGAACGCCCCCCCATAACCCGCCTGCACCTGACATACGCCCAGAAGATCTACGGCGGGCACCAAGGCGCGCGCCACTTCTGGCGTCGCTCGCTCCCGCGCCTCAAATTCTACAATCCGGCTGTGCCGATGAGCGTGCGCCAGACGCAGGAGCAGGAGGGCCCCGCCGCGCTGACGGTCTATTTCGCGGATAAGATCAGTAAGGCTGCGGAGAGGAGTGCGGCGAAGAATGTGAATGACAAGCATGCGCCGGTGGTCGCGGAGGGCGAGAAGACTGCGGTCGTGGACTTGAAGAACCTCGCGCATGCGGATATCTGGAAGAAGGTTCTGACGGTCACCGGGGCGGAGGAGGTGAAGGCTTCCGAGGAGGATGCGCAGGAGCTCAAGACGTTGGAGGAGCTGAGGGTGCAGTCGGAGAAGGATCGGACCCGTGTCGCAACGTTGAGGCAGAAGAAGAAGGATCATGAGCGCATGTTGGCTGAGGCGAGAGGGGAGGCAGAGAGGTTGAGGAATCTGGGGAATTGATTTGTTGGATACTGTACTATACTATACTGCGGCATTGTATTATGTATGAATCCTGTGCTCTGTAAGATGAACCTACGGCAGTTCATGAGCCTGCTAGGTAACAATATCAGCCGTTACCTGCCGTGCGCCTTCTACCATGGCCCCTAATATAACCATCCAAAAGCCGAGACATACACCACGAGACCCGGGTATGATATAATATGAAACAGACGAATGCAACAGCAAGCCAACTGGCCAAGTGGAAATCATGCAGGCAGTGGTATATCGCACTTAAACAGGCGACCCGAGCGAGTATAGAAGATGTGCCTCAACAACCCCTCAAGCTTGGTCCGGCGTGTAGTTTGTTCCTCCCAGCATGCCCTGTCCTTCCGCTACTGTTGGCGTTGCGGTCTGCGTCGGATTCGGAGGCTGTTCGTTCGAGGTCGGCTGGGACTGCGCTCTTCCTGCCGCCGCAGCTTGGAGTCTATGGTCCAAAGCCTTGAGCGCGAGCGCTCGTCTCCGCTCCGCCTCTTCGCGCTTGCCCATCCCTCTACCCCCGCCTCTGTTATTGAGCAAGCTGGGCAGTCCGGCCTCTCCCCTCGCAAGGACCTGCTCATTCCCCGAAGCGACATCCTCGTCCGAAAAAGGGGTGCATATCTTCAGCGACACCAGAAGAGTGTAGACCTGGTCGGAGACGAATGCGATGGGCGGCTGGATCACGTCTGGGAAGAGGCATGCGAACGCGAATGTCTCGCTCGCATCACCCTTGATGCCCAGTCCGTTGGTCGATGTACCGGTGAGGTCCGGCTGGCGCTTGAGGAACCGGAGATACGACCAGCTAGTCAAGAGACCCAGCCACGCGAGAACGGCCGCGGTATCCGTCCCAAACGCCACGCCGCTGATCGTGTTGAGGAGTAGGAAGAGGGCCGGAAAATGCTTGACGCGCATCTTGACCAGGCCCTTGAAGACGGTCACCGTGTGCTCGGGGACAAGTTGTTTGAAAGCAACGAGGAAGGAGGCTTGGATGGATATTCCGCCGCAGATTTGGGTTAGACTAGACAGCGCGTCAGCAGGTAACTGGGAACCCGGACGGACGACCGTACCTTCTCTCGGGATTGGACAGGGCGGCACCCCATAGGATGTAGATAGGGATAATCACGGCATTTGGGATGACCGATATAGTAGCGATAAACTTGCTGAACTCCCGAGACCCCCAAGCGCGCTCCAAGTATTTCCCGCCATAGAAGATGGTGGCCACATTCAGCAGGACGGTAAAGATGTTTTGCTCGACGAAGGTCGCAGTCAGAAGGGTCCACGGATAGAAGAGGACCTGGGAGGGCACAAGCGTCAGGTAGGGGATTATGGGTTCAATGGGCGGCGTGCCCCCGGTGGTGGTGTTGATTTGGCGCCATCTGGCGATGTTGTAGAGCAGGGAGAAGGACAGGAGGCTGACGAGAAAGACGCGCGTGGCCGGGGGGATATTTATTCGAATGGCCATGGTGACGAGAGCTCATACGGCTGCTAGAAAAGGGCAGACCGCAGGCTGTTGGGAGGCCAGAGAGGAGGAGGAGGAGGAAGAGTCAGCTGGAGTTGGGCGATGGAAGGAAGAGCGGATGCCATGCCGGAGTAAGTACGTTTCACTGCTATAAAGAGTAACATATCTTAAATATAGTTTGGATTAAATTCGATTCTATTCATACAAAATCTAGAACAATATTAGGAGTATTATAATAATAATAATAATGTCTATAGCCAATAGGACTCTTAAGATAATTGCTCTATGGCCCTGTGCATAAATAAACACTGCACAGCTGAGTCAGCCGCACCCGCACTGGGTGGATAACTAACTGGATTTAGCGTGGCTCTACTCTATCTTCGCTTCTCGGCCTCGACCTGCTCTACCTCTCTCTGCCTACTACTCCTTCGCCTCTGCTCTCCTCCTGTTCTCTATCCTGTTCTCTGTCCTGTTCTCTTCACTCTTGTCTCTCTACCGGTCTCTCCTCTACCCTCTGCCTCGTTGCCGGTTCCGCTTTCATTCCTCTCGGACAAGAGATCCCTTCGGCTGTCTCCCGCTTCGTTCCCTTCTGTTACTTAACCTTTCTCTCCATCTCCATTCTTTATCCCCAATCCACACCCATCATCTAGTGCCTCATTCTCTCCCTCGCCAGCAGAGTCGTCTCTGACTGGCATACTACCGGTTCTCGCGCCGTACCAGCTGTCACACATGTAACAATGGCGCACCCTGATCTAACCTCCCATCATGTCAACTACCTAATATGGAGGTACGTGTTGTCTATCGCGCATTTCAGTTGAATACTGCTCCCCTCTTCCTTTCGTCCTGTCTTGCGACGGAAAACTGACCCGACTTGTAGGTATCTGCAGGAATCAGGTGGGTTCAGCCAATTCGATTCATGGAGCTTCTACTCGACCACCCGGGGAGGCAGCTCCAGCTCGACCTATGTGCTTATTGAAAGGTCGGCATTCTAACTGTGTTCACAGGTCTCGGCGAAGCGGCAGTGATGCTGCAGCGCGCATGGAATCATGATCCGCAGAGTCTGCCCTTCGTACCGCACATCAAGACCCATGCGCTTGTGAGCCTGATCCAGAAAGGACTTTACTATCATGAACTCGAACAGTCCATCGACAAGGCACGTTCTCCTATTTTTTGATTCTCTCTTGATTTGTGGCTGTTGATCTGCGATCTCTTTTTTCTTTGTTTCAGATTCTTGTCTTGTTTCCACCTCCAGCTCTAACAAACGACAGGATGGGAACCCTATTCCGTTGCCCCCCGCGAATGATTTCTTTGGGCCTCTGCACCCCGAGAAAACTGGCGAAGGCCGCACGGGCCAGGTGGTTTCGCCTCCCGCTGTGATTAACGGTCATCTGACCGCCGAAACAGCCAAAAAGACCCGCAAAGAAATCAACGGGGAAGAATTGGGGCCCGACCCAAATGGCGTCATCCACGAGGCCAGGCTTTCCCTGCCCAAATCGCCGTCCCCGGTGGAGGCCGCAGTCGATGGGGACGGGGACGTGAGCATGGGGATGCCCGCAGACGAGATGCAGGAGGAGCCGGAGCCGGAACCCGAGCCCGAGTCAGAACCGCCCGTCCTGACGCAGACTTCGGGGCCCAGCGTTGGTGTCCAGATCAGCCCCGCCAAGGCCGCCGATCTCAGCCCCGACACCGCCATCCTCGATGTGGCGCCCCAGGACCACGTGACCCGCTCTCTGTGGCGCCCCGGCGATCCAACCGTGTTCGCGGCCGCCGGCGACTCCTTTTGCAGCATCTGGAGGCTGTCGTCGTCGTTGCCTCCCGTGGAAGAGAAGATTGTTGAGGACGACAGCGACCATGCCTTGGTCTCCGCTGTCTCCTGGGACCCGACTGGCCAGAAGCTGGCGGTGGCCACGTACAGTGACTTGAGCGGCGCCGTCTCGATCTACAACGTTCACGGATATGCTCTCGACCTTCTACCTGAAGTGTCTAGGATAATCACCGGCCTGCACTGGACTCCGAATGACTCGCATCTGCTCATCGTTGCTTCCAACGATAAAGTCACCGAATTGGCCATCTGGGACGACTACGCCGAGTTTGTCCCCCCGCAGGTTATTGACGGTCCGATCTATGATTTCAGCTGGTCGAGCAACAACCGAGCCTATGTATGTGGAGATGGGTCAGTTTATCAATGCGACGTCGACTCGGGCATTCGTGTCTCAAAAGCATTCCCCTCCGACTCGCCCAACACAGTGTGGACGTTTATTCGCAGCTTAAATATAGGCAGTTCGTCTGTGGCCGTGGCGACGTCTTCTGCAATTGCCGCGCTGTGGGTTCCAACTCATGATATGCGCCTCGACGATGCGCATCACGGAGACATCACAGCGATTGAGCTGCATGCCCAACCCAATACACGGGAGGCTCCGAAGAGCCCGAGACTTATTTTGGCTAGCCTCGGTACCGATGACACTGTGAAGGTTTGGCATGTCGATTTGGAAGGAAAGCGCTTCGAATGTCTCCATCGCCTGTTTCTGGGTCCATCATTACCCGCACTTGCTGGGGGCTTTTCGCCGGACGGATATGCTCTTGCAGCTGCGAGCAAGGACCGGTTTTTCGTTTGGAATACGGAGCGAGGGAATTTGATGGCGACGTGGACGGTGCCAGGCTCGGAGGTGAAGGCCGATGATGGACCAGACCGGACGGTCAATGGCCAGAACGGAACGGCAGAACACCTACCGGATCGATCACTTTCATGGGACACTGATGGTAAAAAGCTTGCCGTTGGGTTTGGGAAGCAGGTTTGTTGTCTGTCACTGCGTTCTGTGGTCGAGTGCTGACTGGGGCAGATGGCGATCGTCAACATGCAACACTGACTTGCAATATCCATTCAAAGCGGCACAGAGGGCGTTTTATTTAGCATGGACGAGGATACCACATGAGGTGCATCTTGGACATGCGATATTATCGATTGACATCTTCCGAAGACCCTCGTTCTACTGCGAGCACCTACCAGAAGCCAGCAGTTGCATGGGCTGCGGATCACGCACTTTATTTTCATTCCGGTTCGATAAATAACTTGATTAGATGCAAGGCGGCGCAGGTTGGGCGGCAGGATTGCGGTTCGGCGAATTGGGCCTGGGATCGGTGTTGGGGTTGGCTGCTTGGGCGGTGACTTGGATTTAGCACCATATCCATAATCGTGACATCTCTTTAGACAATCAATGCTGGTTATTCAAGAGCGACAGTCCCGTAGCGGTGGAAGGCCCTCGTCCATGTCCATGCGCCAGCGCGCCCTGTCATCTCTGCGGCGCCTGCGCTTTCTCTCTCGGACACGATCTCGGACACAGAAGCCCTCCTCCATATCCTTCCACCCGCGAATCCACGCCGTGACACCCTCAAGCACCATCCCATCATCCTGACCAGCCCCGAGCTCATGGCGACACCCGCGAACCCAGTACTCGAGCCCGCGGACAGTGCCCCTCAACCCTTCCAACTCCACCGAGTCATCCAGGACATCTTCCCGCCTACCCGACAGCGGCATTAGCCTAAGCCTAAGAAACACAGGCACAGCACTGGACCGGGGATTAAGTAGCGACATACAATTCCTCAACCTCGCCTTCCCGCTCCGCCAACCTCGCCTCCAGATCCTGGCATCGCTGCCGGAAACCCCCGTATATCCGCAGCGCCTCTTTCCGCCGCTGCTCCCACTCGCGATTCAGCTGTGAGACCTCTTCGAGGAGGTCCGTGAGTCGCGAATTGACGAGAGATGGGTTGAGCTCGGGGGATGCTGATCGGGGGTTGGTCAGTGGTGGGGGTTTTGTGGATGTGGATGTTGGTGTTGGCTCTTGGTGACAGCGGCAGCAGTTGGTTTCGTCTGTGGTGGTGGTAGTGGTGGTGGACTGCGGATCAAGGAGGGATTCAAGTGTCGAGAGGCAGTGGTCGAGGAGGGCGGCGTTGGACTGCGGGATCCGGGGGGCGGCTGCTTCTTGGGCTTTGTCGGCTAGGGCTGCGAGTCGGTCTGGGAGAGGTATTTCAGGGCTGGGACTGGGGTCCATGGTAGTGGTAGCTAAGAGGTGGCTTGGGGGGACTGCGAAAAGCAGAATTTAGATAAATGGAGGGATCTGCCTCGTTCTCTACCCGGGCCTGCACCTGGTGCTGCAGCGTCAGGGTGCAGGCCCGTGACTAGAGCTGTCAGGATACCTGGTTTATTTTCTATTTATCACTTGATTTAATCTGCAGTCTTACAGCAGCTTAACCTTCTTATATATCATCACTTCATCATTTTACTTTCCGTCGCTACTCAAGGTATCTCTCGGACAGCCGCCATTTCCTGGCTACCCCAGGCATTCATTACATCGTGCTCCAAGAAAATAAAAGTCAGTAATAACTTTTTAAACCATAAGCGAATCTCTGGATAGACTAGAAACGAGTCGGGCCTTTGAATACTAGCCCCACCTCGCCTTATCGTGCAGTGAATTCTGCCACTGACACTATCTCTCTCTATCTTGATTGCATCGCGATGGCTTCTCCGGTAACATTCCTCTCACTCTCTCGCGCAGATCACAGCTAACCATGCAGGCCACCGTCGTGCCGTCCCTCGAGGCTGCCGGCGACGTGATCGCGCGGTCTAAAAACTCCGAATTCCCTCCAAACCTCCTCCCTCTGACCGGCTCCATCCCCGCCGACCTACTCACCCCGACCCTGGCCTACCTGAAGCTGGGCGTGAAGTGAGTCATGTCCCAGGCTGCGATACCATACGCTGATCCAGAACAGCTCGAAGCTCTCCTTCCTCTACGAAAGTGCTGCCACCACCGAGACCATCGGCAGATATAGCTTTGTGGGAGCAGGTGGGAGCATCCGAACTCGACGATATGTGTTGTTGACTGACAGCCGATTGCAACAGACCCAAAGAAGACCATCAAGACAGGCCCCGGCCATGGCCCCGAATGCGATCCCCTCCCCGTCCTCGAGAATGAGCTTGCGCAGTTCCGCGTCGCGTCGGTGCCCGGTCTGACCCTTCCCCCGCTCACCGGCGGCGCCATTGGCTACGTGGGATACGACTGTGTGCGCTACTTCGAGCCCAAGACGGCGCGTCCGCTGAAGGATGTCCTGGGGATCCCGGAGTCATTTTTCATGCTGTTCGATACCATTGTGGCCTTCGACCATTTCTTCCAGGTTGTCAAAGTGATCACGTTCATGCCTATTCCGGACGGCCAGTCGGAGATGGAGGCCGAGTACCGCAAGGCGCAGGAGACCATTCAGCGCGTGCTCGAGAAGCTGCTCCAGCCGGATTACTCACTGCCGCCGCAGGGCCCCATCGTCCCGGACCAGGAATACACCTCGAACATTGGACAGAAAGGCTACGAGGGACACGTCAACAGTCTCAAGGAACACATTGCCCAGGGCGATA
This sequence comes from Aspergillus sp. HF37, assembly GCA_003698115.1. Taxonomy (NCBI): domain Eukaryota; kingdom Fungi; phylum Ascomycota; class Eurotiomycetes; order Eurotiales; family Aspergillaceae; genus Aspergillus; species Aspergillus sp. HF37. Next base: position 1,134 of record RAQS01000383.1, on the reverse strand, counting down.
TCTTCCAGACTGTCCCGTCCCAGCGTCTGTCGCGTCCGACTTCTCTACACCCGTTCAACCTCTTCCGCCACCTCCGCACCGTCAACCCCTCCCCCTACCTCTTCTACATCGACTGCCAGGACTTCCAGCTGGTGGGTGCCAGTCCGGAACTCCTGGCCAAGGAGGAGAAAGGGCGGATTATCTCGCACCCCATCGCGGGAACGGTGAAGCGCGGCAAGACGCTGCAGGAGGACGAGGAGCTGGCGGCCGAGCTGCGCGGGAGTCTCAAGGATCGCGCCGAACACGTTATGCTGGTCGACCTGGCGCGCAACGACGTCAACCGCGTGTGCGACCCGATCACCACGCAGGTGGACCGGCTGATGGTGGTCGAAAAGTTCTCCCACGTGCAGCATCTGGTTTCGCAGGTGTCCGGCGTGCTTCGGCCGGAGACGAGCCGCTTCGATGCCTTCCGCTCCATCTTCCCGGCTGGTACGGTGTCTGGGGCTCCCAAAGTGCGCGCGATGCAGCTGATCGCCGAGCTGGAGGGCGAGAAGCGCGGCGTGTATGCCGGCGCGGTGGGCTACTTCGGATACAACATCGCCAGCGCCGACGGGGATACTGAGCTGCCGGGCGCGATGGACACGTGCATAGCGCTCCGCACGATGGTGGTCAAGGACGGCATCGCGTATCTGCAAGCTGGAGGAGGAATCGTGTTCGACTCGGACCCGTACGACGAGTACGTAGAGACGCTGAACAAGCTGGGCGCCAACATCCAGTGCATCCGCGGCGCGGAGGCCAAGTACATGAGCATGGAGAACGAGGCAGCTCGGTAGATACCAATTGGAGGCCGTTGGATGCTGTTGGTACAGCCACGCCAAGTCATGCGAGTACGTGGCCTTGCCACAGGTGAAGTCAGTCAGTAGCCAGTCAACGAAGTCAGAAAATGTTACAGTCAAGATAATTGTTTAGTTCCCTCATATTTTTCATCCTGTTGAATTACTCGAGGCATACTTGTAGTAGAGTGGCTGTGGATCGGCGTCATCCGCTGGTGTTCTTCTCCCGCGCCCAGACTCTCTCTCTGCCTCGCCTGTTTCCTGTTTGTCTCCTCCAACTCTCCTCCCTCTCAACGTTTCCCCTCTACCCTACACTCCCTCT
>RAQS01000382.1:0-17200 GCA_003698115.1 Aspergillus sp. HF37 | reverse complement strand
GCATTCCTCACCGAACCCCCCGCCGCCGTGTCCCGAGAGCTTCGCCGCCAGAGCGCTACTCCAGCCCGTAGAACCCCCATCCCAGAGGCCGCGCCCAGTCGTCGCCGAAAGCGCCCGGCGCCTGGGCCCGTGTCGTCCGGCCAAGACGGCGGCGCGGCAGTCAGCTACGGACGGCGCAAGGCCAAGCCGGTCAAGAAAAAGGCGTCTGTTCCGCGCGACCATGAACAGGAGAGCTCACTCCCGCCGAACCACGGCTTCCGGATCGACGAGGACGGCGTGCGCGAGGAGATCGATGCCAACGAGCCCCGGTATTGTGTCTGCGGCGATGTCAGCTTTGGGACGATGATTTGCTGCGAGAATCCTGATGTACGCTTCGTCTTCTGTCTTCTGTCTTTGGGTTGTGCTGACTTTACGCAGTGTGATAGGGAATGGTTCCATCTTAACTGCGTCGGGCTGTCCGAGGTCCCCAGCCGCACTGCTAAATGGTACTGTCCCGATTGCCGGGTCAAGTTTCATAAGGGCGTTGATGGGATTGTTCGAGTTGGTTCTCGTCGATAGACGATATGGTCTAGCATGGGATCTACGTGGTGACTGGAGTCTGGTTGATCATGCATAGTTACGAGCTCCGAATGGCTAGTCTACTTCAACTCCCAGTTCTCATTCTCGCTCCGGATCTCCACCGCGCGGTTCTCGTCCAGCGAGACCCGGCCGGCGTGCAGAATGGCCGTCGTGGCGATGGTGTTCCTGAGCGTCGGCAGGGGCCTCGCGTCCAGCTCGTCCAGGGTCAGCCGGCCCTCGTTGACGGCGGTGACGGCGTCGATGAACTTCTCGAAACTGATATACCCGTAGCCGGTCTGGCCGGCGAAATTGCCTTCATCGTCGGGGGCGTAGCGCATGTAGAAGCTGCGTTGTTAGCCAGGTTTGCCTCTATCGCGGACTGAGACATACGGATTCACCCAAATAAGCTGCCCCTGGTCGTCGTGGGTGAAATCGTAGCCGCGCTTGCCCTGGTTGATGCGGACTTCGCCTTTGGATCCCATATCTAGCAGCGCCAGTCAGTCAGCAGGAACATCACGCACGGGAAAAACAACCATACAATGAAAGTACTGGTTAGAATGCACGCCCGCCTTCAACGGCGCCGTCCAACTCGCCGTATAAACTCCCGTCGCCATCTTCCCGGGCTCCCTCCTGCTCCTCCACTCCACAAGCAGGGTAATCGTATCCTCCGTCTCCGGCACACACCCCAGCTCAACCGCCGCGCCCTTGGCCGCGCTCGCCACAACCCGCACCGGCGCATAGTCCTCGCGCACCATGCTCTCGCAGATGTCCACATGGTGCGAGTTCAGGTAGTACGAGATATCGCTATCGCGGCCGGCCCACTTCCCAAACGTCTCCAGCTGACTCTTCGGCTGGCTCATGTAGCTGTAGAAGTAATTGAAGTCGCCCAGTGTGCCCGCTTTCGCCCGCGCGTCCGCATACGCTGGGTCAAACCGCTTGTGGTGCTCCACATACACGAACACCCCGTGGCGTCGCGCCGCGCTGAGTAGGGACAGATGCTCGTCCAGCCGCTTCGTGGCCGGCTTCGTGATCAGCACGTGTATGCCCCGCTCGATCGCGTACTGCGCGATAGCGTAGTGCGTGTTGTCCGGCGTGAAGATCGTGATCGCGGACCCGCGCGGCAGCGCTTCAATCGCCGGCTTGTACGCGTCCGGGTCTGTCTGCGTGTCTGCGGGGTACGAGTCGAAGGAGACGTCCAGGCCGTTGTAGACGTCGGAGATGTTCTTGCGGAGGTGGTCGCCTGACTGGTTAGTGACGATTGATGCTGTGTCGAGGCGATACTAGGAATGAAGCTCACGGATTCCAGGAAACTTGCCCCCAGATACCCCCGCCATGCTCAGCTTGTCGACCTTGCCGCGTCGTCGCAGGTCGAACAGCGTCAGGCCTACCACCCCGACTTTCTTGTCGGACCCAGAGGCCGCGCCGCCGACGTAGCCGGTCGTGTACTCGCCGGTGCCCACCTGGGTTGTCAGTGTATTCCAGATGTTGACTTGGGGAACTTACCATTAGAATGCTGGGAGGAGCCATTGTGCACGTAGTGGTTATCGAGGAAGTGGGGGGCGGGGTATTATTGGATTGTGATGTTGAAGAGGACAGAGAGGAGAACGGAGGGTCAATTGGGAGGGAAGGTATGTCTGGCAAATGCTGAGGGAGCACGGCGTTCTTATCAGGGTCGACTTGTTCCATGTTGTCGGAGGAAGTATGCTGGGTCAATAGCCGATGCCGCCCTACAGTAGGTGAGTTACCCGAGGATATATCGGCTCTACCCTATCCTATATATGAATGAATAGCTTACAGTTATTTAATGTCCAATACAGCTGACGGGATACCCTACATCTACATGTCCACAGGGTGCTCGAGGCATTGATTGATATACTTCGGGGCATCTTACCCCGAAGAGGAAACCCCCGTTCCCGATGCCCAACCTGATTGGTGGAATAAACCCGGTCGGTAGAATCGGAGCAGCGCCGAGATCGCGTGGGAGGATCCGAGCCGAGTGGGGGTTACCGCGGGGTACAATATAAGTCGGCGCCGATTCCTGTCCGATATTCTCTACTCCCGGTCAAACACACTGCACCTCAGCATATTACAGGTACAATGTCTGCCGCCCGCACACCCCTCCGTCCAGGAGCCTACGCTCCAACAATGACCTTCTTCAACCCCGACACCGAGGAATTGGACGCCCCCACAATCCGCAAACACTCAGTCCGCCTGGCCAAAGCTGGCCTCGTCGGCCTGGTCACTATGGGCTCCAACGGAGAAGCCGTGCACCTGACCCGCGAGGAGCGTAAGACCGTCATCCGCGAGTCCAGAACAGCGCTGGTCGAGGCGGGCTTCGCCAACGTCCCCGTGATTGCCGGTGCCAGCGAACAGAGCATCCGCGGTACGATCGAGCTGTGCTGCGAGGCTGCCGAGGCCGGCGCGGAGTACGCCCTCGTCATCCCTCCCAGCTACTACCGGGCCGCCGTCGGCAACGACGACACGCTGTACCAGTTCTTCACCGCGGTGGCCGACGGCTCGCCGCTGCCGGTCATTATGTACAACTACCCGGGCGCTGTAGCCGGCATCGACATGGACTCCGATCTGATCATCCGCATCTCGCAGCACCCCAATATTGTCGGCACTAAATTCACCTGCGCCAACACGGGGAAGCTAACCCGTGTCTCCCACGCCCTCAACGCCCTCACCCCGCCATCCCCGCTCGCCGGGCCCAGCAAGAACATCTCTTCCAAACAGGCCGAAAACCATCGCTACGTCGCGTTCGGCGGTGTTGCGGACTTCACCCTGCAGACTCTTGTCTCCGGGGGCTCGGCGATCCTCGCCGGCGGCGCGAATGTCATCCCGCGTCTCTCGGTGCAGATCTTCAACCTCTGGAGCGCGGGCAAGTTGGCTGAGGCCATGGAGCTCCAGAAGCTGCTGAGCACCGCCGACTGGGTCCTTACCAAGACCTCCATCCCCGGGACGAAGAGCGCCCTCCAGACTTACTATGGCTATGGGGGATATCCGCGACGGCCGCTGGGACGGCCAACTGAGGTTGAGGCGCGGGCTGTGGCCGATGGGATCAAGGAAGCGATGGAGCTGGAGCGAATGTTGCCAGATTTCGCATTGTAGGTCATCCTTATGACGAGCATGGGCAGTCAGTACCAATAGAACAATAGGCAACCACAGGACAAATCGGACACTCTCCGAGGTAGATACAGCAATAAGCAAGCCCCCGTCTCAATCGGAGGGGAAATGTGGCCAACGGGTATGTCATGGTGGAATAATCAAGAAGCGGGCGTGGAACGGGCGAACCGGGGGAGAGCAGAGGCAAAACCATGGCTGGGGCTGGGGCCAGGCTGGATTTTCACTGCAGAGGCAAATAAACCTCCTCACCGCCTCCGCATCGCCATCGCCATCTTTCTCCTGTCCCTGTCTGTCTGTCTGTCCTGTCCTGTCCTGTCTGTCCCTACTTCTCTCCCTCGCCTCTGCTTTGTTCTCGCCATTTCTCTCCTTTAGCGTCCCTGTTTCGTTGTGCGTGTGTGCTTGCTTTTACCTTCTGCCCTTTTCTGGAGTTTTCACCGGCCCTTTGTTGACTTGACTCTCTGTTTTACATATCATATACCCTGAAGCGTTACTCCTTGGTTACTGGTTACTAGGGAAAGGAAGGCTGCCTCATCCTTAATCTAATTCAGCCCATACGCTTGCAATGTCCTGTCCTTCTTGAACTCATCCATTGGTTTATATCGATTCCCGCCATGACGCCACGAGACTCGATTCCTGCCACTCCTTCACGACCCCGTCGCTCCGTTTCGGTGAGAAGCCGCCCAGGAACCGCCATGTTGCCCTCCACCCCACAGACAGACTCGAAGCTCAGCATCTCGAACGGGCTGCCGTTCGACGAGGCCTGCGAGGAAGATCAGGACCAAGTCCTCGAAGAGGTGGTGGACCCCATTCCAGATCCCACTCCCAGACACCGCGGCGCAAAGAGCTTTTCCAACCTGCGTCACCCCGTCGACGGTCTGCGCTCTCTGGGCCACCGCCTGTCGGTCACTATCCGCACCAAGTCGTCCCGGAATTCACTTCAGCCGCTGCAGGGTCCTTCGTCCGTCGAACCCAGCAATAAGGATGATGTTGCGAGTGGGGACCAGGATGCGACGCTGAAGAACTCCTGGTACAGCGGTGTTTCTGTTAACCGCCGGCCGTCCGTCAACAGTATGTCCGCTTTACAGAACTTCTACGCTCCCACGGCGTCCGTCCCAGCCCCGATCCCTGGGAACGGCCTGGAACCGCCCATCCTCCCAAATGACATCTCCGCAGGGGCTGCAGCTCGGGCTGCCGCCGCTGCTCAGAACGAACTTGCCAGGGCCGAGCGGATCCCCTCCAAGGCGCCCGAATCGAAGCTGACTCGAGACACGGAGAGTGGTATTGCCATAGACATGCGCCGCGACTCTGAGATTCTAGCAGATGAGTCTAGTGTTGTGCGGATTGGTAAGCCTCTCAAGTTGGTCTAATTGAACCGTGCTGACGATTTAAGATCCGGTGGACTACCTGCCCTCGGAACTCCTAGCCCAAGCCCTATCGCATCTGGACCCTAACTCCCTCATGCAGACTGAGTTGGTTTCCCGTGCGTGGAAGGAGCAGGCGTCGTCCCGTCATGTTTGGAGAACCGTCTTCCGCCGAGCCTACAGATACAGTCGCACCCATAGCATGCCGTCGAAGATGAAACCGCCAGCTGGCCTGGGGAAATCTCGGCCAAACCAAGACTGGAAGCGCATGTTTCTTGTCCGTCGGGCGTTAGAGCATCGGTGGAGGGAAGGGAAGGCTGCTGCGATCTATCTGCACGGCCACAAGGACAGTGTCTATTGCGCTCAGTTTGACGAGTATGTGACGCATCCCCAAGTTGTTTCACAGCTGCTGACACTGTTCTAGACACAAAATAATCACTGGTTCTCGGGATCGTACCATTCGGGTGTGGGATGCACACTATCCGTGGCCGTGCCTGAAGATCATCGGGCCCCCGCCCGGGGATGTGTCGGACATCGGTCCAGTCAATACTTCGACACAACAGTCGTCCGGGAAGTCGCCGTTCCTTACTATCTGTCCACCTTCGACCCCATCGGCCGGAATCGTGTCGCCCATGGAGCAGGTGGCGCACTATCATAGCGCTTCCATTCTCTGTCTCCAATTCGACGAGGACATCATGGTGACGGGATCATCAGACTACACCTGCATTGTGTGGGATATAAAGGATGACTACCGGCCGATCCACTGTCTCGAGGGTCACGAGGCGGGCGTGTTGGATATCTGCTTTGATGACCGGTTCATTGTCTCTTGTTCCAAGGACAGCACGATATGTGTGTGGGACCGGAATACCGGGGCGCTCGTGAAGAAACTGCTTGGCCACGGCGGGCCGGTGAACGCAGTTCAGCTTAGGGGGGACTTGGTCGTTTCGGCGAGCGGTGATGGAGTTGCCAAGTTGTGGAACATCACGTCTGGTGTCTGTGTCAAGGAATTCCCCAGCAAAGACCGGGGCCTTGCGTGTGTCGAATTCAGCGACGACGCGCGCACCATACTTACGGGTGGGAATGACAAGACGATCTACCAGTTCGACGCCAACTCGGGAGAGCTGGTCAATGAACTCAAGGGCCATGCGGGATTGGTGCGGTCGCTGCATCTGGACAGTGCCAATAAGCGCATCGTTAGTGGTAGCTATGACATGAGCGTCAAGGTGTTCGACGCCCAGTCGGGCGAGTTATCGATCGACTTGCCGGGCTGGACGACGAGTTGGATGTTGAGTGTCGAGTCCGATTACCGTCGCATTGTCGCCACCAGCCAGGACGCTCGGGCTGTGATTATGGATTTTGGATACGGACTGGATGGCATTGACTTGCTCGAGTGAGCCGAGCTCGTCCTCGATGGCTACGATTTCGGATTGGCGTTACGGATACACTGGGATATATTATTCTTGCCATGTCAGTGACATAAAAAGTGGTAGATTCGGGTTGGATTAGATTTGAAGATATTGTCATGTACATATACAGCATATACAGCAGTGTATAATTTATGCTGGCGTAAGTCCTTATACGACAGTCTGATTGGCCGAGCCCTAGCGCCGGAGCGACCCATGGTTTGGCCTGTTTGTCTTTGTTCTTCTGCCCCTCGCTCTCTCTTCTCCATAAACAAACCCTCTGCCAAAGGGTCTTCCCCTTGTCTTCTTCCTACTTCGCGCTTCCCTTGCACTGATTTTGCATCGCTCGTGTCCGAATTACAATCTCGACTGCTCTACCCCACCATGGGCGAATCCAGGTAAGGGGCTCTCTCTCCGCCATTCCAGGATTTCACTCTGACATCTGGCTTTCGGCCTCCAGACAGGAGCTGCTGGCATGGATCAATGGCCTGCTGCAGCTAAATCTCACCAAGATTGAACAGTGCGGAACTGGGTACGACTTTCCCGGGATGCAAATGACAAGGACGTGCTGATAATGTGTCAGTGCCGCACTATGCCAGATCTTCGACTCGATCTTTAGTGAGTGCCCCTCGAGTAGAGCATATCCGCCTACTACGGTTTTTCTTTCCATGGATGCTGACAGTCACTGCTCAGTGGATGTCCCCATGTCGCGTGTCAAATTCAACGTCAACACCGAATACGCCTACCTCCAAAATTTCAAAATCCTCCAGAGTACGTCCCTTGCCCGCCGCGCGACTTCCCGCGCTCGATTCTGACGCAGCCATTAGATGTCCTCGCGCGCCATCAGGTAGAAAAGCCGGTTCCTGTCGAGCAGCTTACAAAATGCCGGATGCAGGACAACCTCGAGTTTCTCCAGTGGACCAAGAAGTTCTGGGACCAACACTTCCCCGGTGGAGACTATGATGCCGTCAGTCGTCGGAAGGCCTCAGGCGCTCCTTCTGCCGGCGGCGGCAGTGGCGGTTCTCGTTCCGGAGCAACGTCTGCGGGCGCGGCGCGGCGAGGGGCCACCCCGACCATGGGCGGTGGACGCCCGCGGGTCGGAGCTGGCAGCGGCGGCGCAAACGCGTCCGCTTTGCAACAAGAGGTAGCAAGCCAGAAAGAGGCGATTTCCGGGCTGGAGAAGGAGAGGGACTTCTACTTCGCCAAGCTCCGGGACATCGAGTTGCTGCTGCAGAGCGCCATCGAGACCGACCCCGACCTGGAGAAGGACGACGACTCCCTAGTGAGGCATATCCAGAACATCCTGTACTCGACAGAGGTACCGACTCCTCCTACGGCCCACAGCTCCCAGGAAACGGCGCCGCTGACTTGTCTGCAGGATGGGTTTGAGATTCCGGCAGAAGCAGAGGGGGAAGCCCCGGCGGATGATCTGGAAACCTTTTAAGCCCCTGGCGGCGGTGGACTGTCCGTTATTAATACCCCGTGTCAACAACGTTGATTCTGCGTCGTTTGCTCCTTCTCGTTCTTTTTGCCTTATGACGGGGCGTGTGGAGATGTTAAGAGGTCGGACTATCGTGCCAGGGGGATCTTTGCATGATGCAAGCGTTCTGTCGATGGAGGACATGAGAAAAGGAATAGAATTGTGATCGCCGTTCTGACTTTTCATTTTACTGTAGCATAGTCTACCTGTAGTTAGTTGTGCTGCTAACCGGTCTGACTCGAGGAATGTGGCCACGATACTGGGGATCTATAAATAGCCCGATGCATACGGGTGGGAGCATTCCTGTCCGTCCACCCAGCAGTAGATGTACTCCATGGACTCGGATACAAACAAATAGCAAACAACGGGATGTCATTGGCAAATTTATAAGATTATAACAATACATAATAATAATAATAATAATAATGGCCCTCACCGTCCACACCGTCCACACCGTCCCTCCCTTACAGACATTCTCTCCCGTGCTTAATTAAACATGTCTGCGGCGCTAAACCCCGGGAGGCTTAGGGGCTCGGGTAGCAGAGACGCCAAACCCAATCAGGGCCCGCGGCGATCACCGGATTGGGCCAGGCCTCGCCTTGTCTCTGTCTCTCTGTCTCTGTCTCGCTTTCTCTGTTACCTTCGCTTCTCTCCTCCCTCCTCTCTCCTCTCTCCTTCCAATGCTCTCCCCCTCTGCCTGAGCTCAGACGCCTCTCGTCTGTCTGGCCTCGTTTCCCTGATTGCTTCTTCTGCTCTCCTTTCTTTCCTCTCCTCTCTTCTCCTCTCCTCTGATCCAGCCCGCTTCCCACTCCCTGACTAAACAAGGTGCCTATCGCGGTCGGAAATCGCCTGCGTACGTCGTTTTCAGATCTATTCACGGTGGAAAGTGCCATCTCTCTCTCTCGCTGTTTTCGACCATAACAACATTTGGAACGAGCATCGGTCTGGACTCTCTACGACCGTGGATCGACTGTCAATTCCGTCTGCTGGACCAAAGGCCTCCCGACTCTATTTTGGGCGCCCGTGTTTCACGATGGACTAGGACCTGGCGGCGGAACTAAAAGTGCTACTTACTGCGACTCTTCCTCTGGTTCGTTCGTTATCGGTATGTGTTGCAGTTGCTGGGCTTCTCTCTGCGTCAATATTGGCGGTTTGGTTTCCGGATGGCTGATCGTCCTGTCAACTCAGCGCAGTTGTCTATGAATCTCCAATTGTCCTCCATTCGTCGGCTGTTTCGTGACGGCTGACATCCGCTCCTTGATTTTCGCTTCTGATACTCGGAGGTATCGTACACCTTGCCGTCGAACCGTCGCTCTTTTGGCCATTCTCGCTTGAATTGCCCCCTCGTTCCTGTCCTCTTCGCTCGTTTCTTCCAGTCGCCATTGTCGCTCTCTTGCTTTCCATTGTCTCAAACTGTCACGACTTCCCTTCGCTGTCGTACTGGCCGACACCCTGCTTCCATTTTTATTTGTTCACCAGCACCCACGCCCAGAAGCCACTCTGACCGTCGAACGGCTCATTCTGGTCTTCTTGGCGAACTTGCCTGCGGCGATAGATTGCTTCCGATTGTTACGTTCGTTGGCTTAGACCCCCTGGTCTAGCTCTTGTCCATCTCCCGTGAAATCGCGACGGAACCGAATCGATACGCCCGACGTCAGCCAGCATGGCACACCATGGCATCTCCAGGCATCACCGGTGGAGCAAGCTGATGAGAAGGAGGAACCACTCGTTAGAATGCAATGGGGAGAATGGAGGACAAGCCCGTCATTGCGGTCAAGGATCACCGGTGGTTTCGGCTCTCAAGCACAGTATGTTTATGTCTGCGTCTGAGGCCGACGAGCACGACTCCGCGAGCCATAATCCGGATTTGCCAGTTCTGAAGCGCCAAGAAACCGAGGCCGTACAATCTGGAGCCTCTCAGGAACCCGCGACCACGAGGACAAGCACGGCTGCTGATACGACTGGCATTCTAACACAGCCGAATGGGAACCATACCATTACCACTCACATCTCCAGCGCTGCCTTGAATCACACCACTGCGCCGCCCACATCTGCTGCTCCGCCCACTTCTACTGTTTCCACCGACTCGAGCATCCTCACCTTGTCGATTCATTCGCCAGATTTGTCCTTAGCCACGTCTTCTACTCACATCTCTCAAACTTCACTTACGACCGACACCGCATCGCTGACGAGCGGACTCTCATCGTCTACCGCCCAAGCCACGCCTACTGCAGCGCAGTCATCGCCACTAATACCTCATACAATCCCTAGTTCCATTGCCGCTAGTTCGAATTCCTTTATCTCCAAAACATCGACGAGGCCAACGGCGACTACCGCCGCAGCTACCGCCGCAGACTCAACACGAATATCGAGCTCTGCTTCCACACATTCCACAGTCACTAGCCCGACGACCAGCTTTAATGAGGCCTCAACAACATCCACGCCAACATACTTCGAATCATTTGGGCCCACTGGCTCTCTTGGCGGATTTGCAGGCGGAGGCGCAGGCGGCTCGGGGTCATCAACGACTGGTAGCAGTGCAGGACCGACGGCGACCGACTCGCAACCTCCCCAAGACTCGGGTCTCAGTCCCACGACGAATAAGATTGTGGGGGGCGTCGTGGGAAGCGTGGCAGGAGTTGCCTTCCTATTCCTGGTAGCGCTCCTTTATCTTCGCCGACGGCATGCATCTCTCCGCGAAGCTCGCCAAGCCCTCCCGTCTGGTGACGCGGCGGGAGGCGCAGCCGGAGAAGGGTCTACGACGCAGTCAGCCGAGATGACCTCCCGACGGTCTAGCTACGAGCCTCTTTTCTCAGCTTCGTACCTGGCTCCAGCATTCATGCGGAGTTGGCGAAAGTCCAATCAGACCACCAACACGGATAGCTCGCTGGTTTCAAATTCGAGCGAACGGGGCTTCCAGAAGATCTCGGGAAGAAAGATTGCGTCCGTTCTGCAGTCTGGCGGGGATGGGTATGGTGGCGGTTTTGGCGATAACCCGCCCCCTGGCCCGGAGATGAGCATGACCTTCCAGCCAGTGTCGGCAGCTCACCTTCGAACTCCCACTTCGCAGCCTCCTACTGCCAACCCTCACGGAATGCCGCTGGACGTGAACTATACACGGGAGGGCGGAGAGTCGGATCCCAGGGTGGTGGTGCGGCCTTCACCGGCCAGAACGCCGGTTGCCAGCTCGACGAATATCGCATCGACGCACACGCCGACTTCGCCTAGGTCTACGCCAGAACCTCCGAGAGTGTCGTCGCCGACAGGGCCCCGGCGACCGGACATACTTGGACGAAGCCATCCGAGTTTTGATGGGAGTCGGAGCAGTCGCTTTACCGAGGGCCTGTAGCCTGGTCCGCTCAGGTCTTGGCAGGACTAGATGTTTAACGACACGTCCATGGCATACTTTTGAGTGATCGAGTTCTGTTGGGTTGTCGCATGCAGGCTACTCGGCCTTGCATCGCGTTGGTTCCACCATACTTTGTTTCCACCATACTATGCAGCATGTTCAGCACGATCATGAGGCAGCAATCTTTTGATTTTTCTTCGGCATACACCGCCGCGTTAGGCTAGCTTGTTTGCTCGCATGGATACCCCGAATTCATTTCGTTCCTTGGTCTACTGTCCGATGTACTTGGTTTTTTTGGTATTCGACATGGATCTGGGCTTATGTGTATTTTGGCTATGATATTGAATGGACTATCTATTCTGTTTGCCTGGCTGGATCGTGTGGCATTGCCAGGCTGATCGTCTTGTAGAGGCACTGCCATAGAGCCGCATCGTCAGCTGAAGCAACGCCACTGCTCGACGATGTACATGACTGCCTACGCGGCGGCGATACTTTGACATCACCAGCCACACGGGTAACACCAGCCACACTCATCAGCCACAGTCTTCTTTGCACTAGTCCCGAACAAGCAAGTGTCTCGATCGCTCCGAAGCGAATGGGGATGGGCATCGCCATGTCGTTTTGCACACATCATTCCACCGCTGCGTCCAAGATATTGGCAGGGGGCGCAGTAAAGCGGCTCCTCGCGCTTGGCGGTCTGCAGACGCCTAGCTCGGCCGCATCTCCGCCTCTCCTGCGACGCACTACGACTCCCGGCCCGGGCGGGCCTCCGTCGGCGCCTACAGTGAGTGTTTCACGACGGCGCGCCGGTTTGGGAGAGGAGTCATGCAGAAGTACTACATCCCAGCCAGGGACTTTCTCGGATCCATGGGACAGGCCTGGACTGGACTTTTTGCCGCTTTTGTTGAGGGCGGCAAGAGAGAGAGAGGGCTGTGCATGGAGCTTAGATCCGTTTCCGAGGGAGAGTGACAGTACGACTCTTTCTTCCTTACGTACGGTACGTACTCTGACTCTGTAGAACCAGAGAAAGAACGAAGGCTATGCGCTGGAGATACAAGGCAGATTGTTGTTCTGAATAAAATAATGCGAAAGACCCAGAGACGGGCAGTGAATGGTCAGCAACAAGGTCGACTGCGCTAGAGTGAGGTTATTGCTTCGGCCAGTCTGGGCGTCCAGCACTGCCTCACTCCCTGCCTGCTTTGGCGTCCCTAAAAGACCTTTTCTCCGCTCGCTCTCGTTTCTAGCTATTCCTGCCTTTTTCGCCCTACTATCTTCTGCTCTCTTGCATTGTTCTGTTCTGCTTATTCCATCTATCTTCCCATCTATCTCATCTATCTACCTATCCCTGCTTTGTTAAGCCCTCATCAGAGGTCGCATCATGGCGGCCCCAAACCAAAATCCCCACGCCGGGCTTCTGACCCCTTCGGCCGGGGCTTCTGGTAGCAGCAGCAGCAGCAGCAACGGCAACGACAGGGTATGTTCGTCCGCTGTGTGCTTTGGCTCCTGTCGTGCTAACCTCGATCCCAGAACCAGCGCCCTCAGTCCCCCGATGCTGCCCAACCCATCACTTTGTCCATACCTGAGGTATCTGTCACTCCGGACAGCTCGCCCACCGACCGGCCTTCCTCCCCCGATGCAAATAGGTTGGCGCCCTCTCAAGCATCGCAATCGCTAGATGGGGATACCCTACGCTCTCGGTCGGACTCGTTCAACTCTGGCGCTGAAACGGTGCGATCACGAGCCAATTCCGAAGCCGGCCCGGAAGCGGCTAATGACGAGAAGTCCAAGGACAAGGGGTCCAAGGAACAGGAACCCTATGACGATGTGCCGCTGTCCGAGGCGTTGAATCCAGAGCTGCGCACCGAGCAGGACTTCCACGTCGACGATAACAGATTCGCCTTTTCGCCCGGCCAGCTGAACAAATTGCTGAACCCAAAGTCTCTGTCTGCTTTCCAGGCCCTGGGAGGCATGCGTGGGCTGGCTCGCGGCCTGCGAACCGATCCGGCTTCCGGTTTGTCTGTGGACGAGGGACGTCTGGACGGCACTGTCACCTTTGAAGAAGCGACGTCCTCGCCCGACTCTCAGTCGAAGCAGGACCAATCTGCTCCGGGTCCATCGGCTTCGGGCTCGGGCTCGCAGTTCGAGGACCGCGTTCGGATCTTCTCCCAAAACAGGCTTCCGGCCAAGAAATCGGCCGGCATCCTGAAACTGCTTTGGCTCGCCTATAATGACAAGTTTATGATCCTTCTCACCGTTGCCGCCGTCATTTCACTGGCGCTCGGTATCTACGAGACTGCCAGCACCGGACGCGGCGTCCAATGGATTGAAGGTGTTGCTATTTGCGTGGCCATCTCCATTGTCACCATCGTCACCGCGGCGAATGACTGGCAGAAGGAGCGGCAGTTCAAAAAGCTCAACAAGCGGGTAAGTAGCTCTTAATGTTCGCAAGAATGTGGCTAACTGTTGCAGAACGACGACCGCGAAGTCAAAGCGGTGCGCTCTGGGAAGACGGCTCTGATCTCGGTCCATGATATCACCGTCGGCGACGTCCTGCACGTCGAGCCGGGTGACACCATTCCGACGGATGGCATTCTCATCGAAGGCTACGGCCTGAAGTGCGATGAGTCCTCGGCGACAGGAGAGTCGGATCAAATGAAGAAGACCAGTGGACCCGAAGTTTGGCAGCGCATCATGAATGGAACCGCCACGAAGAAGCTCGATCCTTTCATGATCTCGGGCGGCAAAGTCATCGAGGGCATGGGCACCTACCTCGTGACGAGTGTCGGATGCTATTCAACGTACGGTCGCATCCTGATGTCTCTTCAGGAGTCGGACGATCCGACGCCTCTTCAGTTGAAGCTGGGGAGACTCGCCGGTTGGATCGGATGGTTGGGCTCAAGGTATGTGCATCGCTATTTCATGGACCGTCGACTATCCCTAACCGTCTCCCAGCGCGGCCATCATCCTGTTTTTCGTACTGTTGATCAGGTTTCTTGTAAACCTCGACCACTATGGGAATGCTACGCACAGGGCGATGGAGTTTGTTGATATTCTTATTGTCGCCGTCACCGTCATCGTCGTTGCAATTCCAGGTAAGTAGTTTGTTGCGTGTAGGTGCTTATCAGTTCTGACTGGACACAGAGGGCCTTCCACTGGCCGTGACGCTTGCTCTCGCTTTCGCCACTACGCGAATGGTCAAGGAAAACAACCTCGTCCGAGTCCTCCGCGCGTGTGAAACAATGGGCAACGCTAATGTGGTCTGCTCCGACAAGACGGGCACTCTGACCCAGAATAAAATGTCTGTCGTTGCTGCGACTTGGGGTTCTGACAGGAACTTTACCCAAGTCCCACTGGGCGACAAATCCGAAGAATCCTCATTGTCGCCGGCGGAGATGTTCAAACAGTGTTCAGCGGGAATGCGGAATCTGATCATCAAAAGCATAGCTTTGAACTCCACCGCTTTCGAAGGCGAACGCGAGGGCGCCAAAGAATTCATCGGCAGCAAAACCGAGGTGGCGTTGCTGCAAATGGCCGGTGATTACCTGGGTATGGATCTGCTTACAGAGCGGTCGTCGGCAGAAACCGTCCAGTTTATTCCGTTCGACTCCTCGCGCAAGTGCATGGGTGTGGTGTATCGCGAACCTGCGGTTGGCTACCGCCTGCTTATCAAAGGAGCTGCTGAATTGATGGTTGACGCGTGCTCGACGAAGGCAGCTGAGGACGGTGACGGTGTTGTTCCGCATCCTCTTTCCGAAGAGGAAAGGCAGAACGCCCTTCAGACGATCGAAATGTATGCAGAGGGATCACTACGCACAATCGGTTTTGTGTATCGAGACTTTCCGAGCTGGCCGCCCAAGGGGGCGCAGACGATGGAAGACGATCCCTCCGTCGTCAAGTTTGAGGAGCTTTTCCGTGACATGACATGGGCTGGCGTTGTCGGCATTCAGGATCCTGTCAGACCTGAAGTCCCTGGTGCTATCGAGAAGTGCGCTCTTGCTGGTGTGGGTGTCAAAATGGTTACTGGTGGGTGTCTCAGCTCCAGCCTGCCGACTCAACTGACCTCGTTTTAGGCGATAATATGGCGACTGCCACTGCCATCGCAACGTCATGCGGCATCAAGAACGATGACGGTATAGCCATGGAGGGTCCTGTGTTCCGCCAACTTACCGACGAGCAGTTGGACGATGTGGTCCCGCGGCTTCAAGTGCTGGCCCGGTCTTCTCCCGAGGACAAGCGGATTCTGGTCCAATGGCTCAGGAAGCAGGACGAGATTGTCGCGGTCACCGGAGACGGAACCAACGATGGGCCGGCGCTCAAGACCGCCGACGTAGGGTTCTCTATGGGCCTGGCCGGTACCGAAGTGGCCAAAGAGGCTAGCTCGATCATTCTTCTGGACGACAACTTCAAGTCGATTGTCACTGCGATCGCATGGGGTCGGGCGGTCAACGATGCGGTTTCCAGGTTCCTTCAGGTGAGTTTGGAGAAATGATTGCTTCTGGATGAGGCTAATGCGAACTAGTTCCAAATCACGGTCAACATAACGGCCGTCGTCGTGACGTTTGTTTCTGCCGTCTCTAGCAGCAGCAACAACAGCGTTCTGAATGCAGTTCAACTACTATGGGTCAATCTCATCATGGACGTTTTGGCTGCCCTGGCCCTGTAAGCAGTCTTGAGTTGGATTGTCGATGCGTGAAAGCTGACTTGACTAGGGCAACGGATCCACCGACGGAGAGCATCCTCGAGCGAAAGCCCGCGCCCAAGAATGCTTCGATATTTACCCTGACGATGTGGAAGATGATTCTTGGCCAGGCGGTCTACCAGCTGGGCGTGACCTTCATGCTCTATTTTGCAGGCCCCAAGCTCTTCCCCCAGCATCTGCCCGACGAGAATGCGGAGCTGGTTCTTGGCACGATCGTGTTCAACACGTTCGTGTGGATGCAGATCTTCAACGAGCTGAACAACCGGCGCCTCGACAACAAATACAACGTCTTCGTGGCCATGAATCGAAACTACTGGTACATCCTAGTCAACTGCGTCATGGTCGGGGCGCAGGTGCTGATTGTGTTTGTCGGCGGCGCCGCGTTCGAAGTGACGCCGCTGAACGGCGTGCAATGGGGAATCTGTATCGTCTGCTCGATTGTCTGTATTCCGTGGGCGGTGGTTCTGCGGACGATTCCGGACAAGTATTTCGGGTTTGTGTTCTACAGTGTGGTTAATGCCGGCATATTTGTGGGGCGACCAATGGTCAAGGGGGTCATGGCCGTGGTGCGGCCGGTGCAGCGTACCGTGCAGCGTACCGTGCAGCGAGTGCGTCCGGGGAAGAAGGGTGACGACGACGAAGAAGAAGATACGGCCACGACCGCGACTCAGCGGGACGAGGAGGCAGTCGGATTGACCGACATGAAGCGGGAGCCGACGCCGGAAGCTCCAGCGACGCCGGTGACCGTGCCTCCGATTACTATTACGACATCTTGAGAGATTCGAGAGAGCTTTGGACCGACTAACTGTACATATTGGCATTGGGATTGGGTGTACATGGGATAGACGGGATCTGGCGTATTGGATATACCTATGGTGGATAGATTATGGGTTAATATTGGGGAGTTCATAGAATAATATCAGACACTGATTATTGACATGTTGCTGAGAAAGTATATTGCTGCCTGAGGCACCGGCTGACTGATCTCGCTGACCTCATCTCCTCGACCTCTCGACCTCGTCGACTCCAGACAGCATCCAATTTCCCAGATCCAATCCCTTACTCGAAGCTCATACCCTATATCTATCGAACAGGTGAGCAAGCAGCTAGCCCAACTAGCCCAACTAGCCAACTAGCCAGCTAGCCAGCTAGCCCAACCAGCACTAACAAGCATCCAGTATCCCCGCCGACACACTCCTCCAACCAACCCACGGAACCCAAGCA
>RAQS01000381.1:0-17256 GCA_003698115.1 Aspergillus sp. HF37 | reverse complement strand
ACCACCACCACCGCCGCGACAATGGCCCTCCAAACGCCCCTCACCTCGCTCCTCAAAATCCAACACCCCGTCCTTCTCGCCGGCATGGCCAAGGCCTCCAGCGCGCCCCTCGCCGCCGCCGTCTCCAACGCCGGCGGCCTGGGCACCGTCGGCGGACTGGGCTACACGCCCGAGCAGCTGGCCGAGATGCTGACGGAGCTGAAGTCCTCGCTGCGCGACCCGTCCCTCCCGTTCGGCGTCGACCTGGCGCTCCCACAAGTCGGGGGTAACGCGCGCGCCACAAACCACGACTACACGCACGGGCAGCTGGACGAGCTGGTCGACGTCGTCATCTCACACGGCGCGCGCCTCTTCGTCTCGGCCGTCGGCGTGCCCCCGGACCACGTCATCAAGCGCCTCCACGCTGCTGGCATCCTCGTCATGAATATGGTCGGCGCCCCCAAGCACGCTGAGAAGGCTCTCCGCCTCGGCGTCGACATAGTCTGCGCCCAGGGCGGCGAGGGCGGCGGCCACACCGGCGACATCCCCTTCTCCGTCCTCGTCCCCGCCATCGCCGATGTCGCCCGTCACTTCAAGAGCCCGCTGACCGGCCAGCCGCCGCTGGTGGTGGCCGCGGGCGGAGTCAACGATGGCCGCAGCCTGGCCGCGTCGCTGATGCTGGGCGCCGCCGGGGTGTGGGTTGGGACGCGGTTTGTTGCGTCGCAGGAGAGCGGCGCGAGTCAGCTGCATAAGGAGGCTGTTGTCGGGGCGCAGTATGGTGAGACCAAGCGCACGCTGGTCATTTCTGGGCGGCCGCTGCGCATGCTGCCGAATGACTATATCAAGGAGTGGGAGACCCGGCCGCAGGAGATTGCTAGTTTGACTGCCAAGGGGGTTGTGCCGATCGAGCACGACTTTGAGAACGAGAAGGATATCGATATCCCCTTCCTCATGGGGGATGTGTCTGCTATCGTCAAGGAGATCAAGCCTGCCGGGGAGATTGTGCGGGATATGGTGAGGGAGGCTGTTGAGACGATGAGGCAGGGCAGTTCTTTGATCGTGCCGGCGAGTAAAATATAGCCTGCTGCTCTGATATACCTTTTGCACCGAAATGTATCAATCAGATGATGCTTAATGTTTATGGTAGATGTAATAGTACAACACATTTGGACAGTAACGACAGCGATTGCAAAACACCTCGGAACATGCGCTTGCAGCCGTGGCCGTTGATATCAGCCCAAGAGCCACGGCCGCCGTACAGAAGATGCACTCTCCCAATGTCCAGTCCTGCGCCAATATGGATGGATTTCCTTGATACATTTCCGCAGGCTGTTTCTTGTTTTCACCTTTCTTGTTTTACCACTGCATGGAAAAAGCAAAAATGCAGAATAATTCTTCAACGGTTGCAAGCATAGACGCAAAACCGAGATGGAAGAGAACTCTTCACAGGGAAGCGAAGACCAAAATCCGAACAAGCCTAATGGCATCCGTTCATCAGCGCCCTGTTTCCGTTCGTCCGCGCTTCCACGAGATTAGGCGGCGGCGGCGGTCCGAAGACTGGCTTCTCAGGTTGCTGCTGCTCAGCGCCTGCGTTCCCGTTCATGTCTCGGTCTGCGTGGTCGAACTCGTATTCTTCGTCGCTGAGACCCTCTTCGTCTTCCTCGTCTTCGTAGTCCTCGTCGTACTCGCTCTCCGTGCCCTCGTCATCCCCGTCTAGCTCGGCTGTGAGACCTTGGCCGCGGCCCTGAGCTTGCATACGCCTGCAAAGCGCTTCGAGATGATGGCACTTCCTTCGCCATTTTTCGAGTTCCTCGTGGTTTCTCGTACGTTCTTCCGCCATTTCGAGGATGTTGCGGTTTGTCTGGTCGTGTTTGCGAGTGAGCGTGAGGTTCTCCTTCTCGAGCCGCTTCGTCTTCTTGGACATCTCCTCCATCTCCTTGCGGAACGTGAGGAACAGCTCGTTGCTGTTATTTAGCGTATCCTCAACCTGTGGTATCACCGTCAGTAGCCCGATATAACTACGTGTATGTTCGACCCTACCTGCTTGAACTTCTCCACGTAAATGTTAAGCTGGCTTCGCAACTCGGCCTCGGTGTGTGAAAAAGTTGACACCTGGGAGCTCAGGGCGCGGCAACGAGTGGCTTCATTCTCAGCTGCTCGCCGCTGTTCCTCGTACTTGGCTGTAAGGCATTGTATCTCCGCATCCTTGCTGCGTAAGAGCGCTTTGTAATGCAATTCGCGCATCTCGAACTTCTCGCCAATGGTCTTGATTTTTGTGCGCAGACTACAGCGCTTAGATTAGCATGAGCGAAGGAAGCCGGCATGTCAGGTAGAACTCACGCCTCGTCCAAGTCAATGTCCACTTTCTCGCTGCGTGGATTGCCTTTGGCAGCCATGACATCTTGAATGTCATACAGAAGCGAGTCAAGGCGTTCATTCACGATCAACCGCGCCTTCTTCTCGGTGTCATCTAGTTTCTTGTTCTCGTCCTGTTGGGAGGGTTGTGAGTACGTTTTCAACCAGCCACAAGACACAGATAATCTCGCCAACCCACCTTGACCTTCTTGTTCTCCTTGGTAAGTTCCCTGCAGAGCTTCTCCAGTTTATCCTTCATGGTGACCGTTTTGTTCAGTTCCGATTTGCCCTTGTCCTGATCCTTTTGCAACTGGTCCGCCCGCTTTTTGCTCTTGGCATAGTCGCGGTCCAGCTTCTTCATGTCCGCCAGAAGTTCCGTGTATTTCTTATGGACCGTCTCGAGCCTAGTCATCGGAGACTCAATGTTGGTAAGCAGTTGGTTCAGGTCCCTGGTGGCCTTCTTGACTTCTCGCTCTGTCGGAAGATGCCCGTTAGTCTTTGTCCTTGAAAACATCATTTACCCCAAACACGCCGTATGATGCGAAACAAACACAACGGCATACCAATTTCTGCTTCCTGGTCTTTCTCCCCCGCGGCATCCTGCTCCAGTTGCGAGATTTTGGCGGCTAAGAGCTTCGACGTTTCGTTCGGGTCCGCGGCCTTCTTCCCCTTGTTCTTCTTCGACATCGTTGCGGAGGACATTTTGTTGTCTCGTGGTAATCAGAGAACCGAGTTCGGGGCCGATTTGAGTAGGATGATACGGTGCTCAATCGACGTAGTCGTGTGGATAATCGCCGAACGGAAAATTGCAACAACCGGAGGACGAAACTCAGCAACCGTTCAGTCCGTCACCAGAGCAAAGTCGATACAGAATCCTCCACGCCAAACTAGCCCTGACGACCGGTCTATTCGATTCACGAGGAGGGAGCGGTAGCGTGGAGGAAGAATACTCGGGCTGTCTTCCACCAGGCGCCGGGGGGCTCGGGAAAAGCTGGGAGTCGGATCCTAAGCGACGCGTCCTGTGCAGAGCAGTCAAGTCCAGCAGTACGATAGCGAAAGAAGACGAGACTGAACAGAAGGGACGGCAGGCAGACTGGAGGAGGAGCAATCGATAATGGCAGCCGGAGGGGACGGATGGCGCTAACCGCTTTCGAATTCTTTCTCTTGGCGCTGACTGTTGCCCTTCCAGCTTCTTCAACCTGGAACCTCCTCCTTCTACTCCATGTCTTCTTAGCTTTCTCTATCTTCTGGTGCACATCATGTTGCGCTCGTCGCTGGGAATAGCCAAAGGCCGTGCGCCTTTAAGGCTGCCGTACGGCCGCCTACTCAACCCATCGTTTACGGTTCCTCGGACGAACATTACTCGGAGAACTGCCTCGACAGTGACTAGCCTGGATAGCTTCCCTGGCGTCGGCGAGGGGCTCCATGGGTTTACTGTCCAGGAAAAGCAACACGTCCCCGAGTTGCACCTCACCGCGGTTCGATTGAAGCATGACAAGACGGACGCGGACTATCTACACGTCGCGAAGGACGACAGGAACAACGTCTTCGGGATAGGCTTCAAGACGAACCCCCCTGATGCTACGGGTGTGCCTCATATTTTGGAGCATACTACGCTATGTGGGAGCGAGAAGTGAGCTTTTCCGGTTCTGCTCTCATCACCTACCTCGTTACTAACTGTCTCTTGCAGATTCCCCATCCGCGATCCTTTCTTCAAAATGTTACCTCGATCCCTGTCGAACTTCATGAACGCCTTCACCTCCTCCGACCATACTACCTATCCGTTCGCCACGACAAACCCGCAAGATTTCCAGAATCTCCTCTCCGTCTATCTGGACGCGAGCTTCCACCCCCTGCTGAAAAACGAGGATTTCAGGCAGGAGGGATGGCGACTCGGTCCGGAAGACCCTCGAGCCATTCAGAACCAAGACGGGCAGCCAGAAGAGAAACTGCGGCCGGAAGATATCCTGTTTAAAGGCGTCGTGTATAACGAAATGAAGGGGCAGATATCCGACGCGACCTATCTCTATTACATCAAGTATCTCGAGCACATCTTCCCGGCGATCAACAACTCCGGGGGAGATCCGCAATACATAACGGACCTCACGCACAAGCAGCTGGTGGACTTTTCAAAACGGAATTACCATCCCAGCAACACTAAGATTCTGACCTATGGAGATATGCCTCTCGGGAATCATCTGAAGCAGATTGGCGGTGTGTTGGATGGCTTTGAAAAGGGCATCACTGACAAAGATATCAAATCGCCTCTTGACCTTAGTAGCGGCCCATTGAATGTGTCTGTTCCGGGCCCTATTGATACGTTCGCCAGCGAGGACAAGCAGTTTAAAACCTCAACCTCCTGGTACATGGGAGACGCGACTGATGTGGTGGAAACTTTCTCTGTTGGAATACTTGCGTCCCTTCTTCTCGACGGCTACGGCTCACCCATGTACCGGGCGCTGATTGAGAGCGGATTGGGGTCCTCGTTTACGCCAAACACGGGCCTTGATACTGCGGGGAAGGTGCCGATTTTCTCCGTCGGGGCCACTGGCGTGAGCGAATCCGACGCTCCGGCTGTTAAAGGCGCCATCCAAAAGGTCTTCCAAGAGTCTCTGTCGACCGGATTCAGCGATGAGAAGGTGCAGGGCTTCCTGCATCAACTTGAGCTTGCGCTGAGGCATAGGACCGCTAATTTCGGTCTTGGAGTTATGGAAAAGACAATATCGTCATGGTTCAACGGCACTGATCCGATGAAATCGCTGTCCTGGAATGGAGTCGTCGATGAGTTCAAAAGGAGATACGAAAAAGGCGGCTACCTGGAGTCATTGCTGCAGAAGTATCTTGCGAACGATAACTGTATGACTTTTACAATGGTTGGCTCGCCCACATTCCATGCGGAGTTGGACGAGCAGGAGAAGGTGCGAAAAGACCAGAAACTCGCCCAACTCGCCCAACAACATGGGTCGCTCGAAAATGCTGCTCAGAAGCTTGGAGAAGAGGAGTTGCAGCTATTGAAGACACAGGAAGCGGCGCAGAATTCTGACCTGAGCTGTTTACCGTCTCTCCGTGTCAAGGATATCTCTAGAGAGAAGGAGCGCAAGCCTGTGCGAGAATCTCAAATGGACGGCGCCGATGTTGTTTGGCGCGAGACCCCGACCAACGGACTTACATACTTCCAGGCGTTGAATACTTTCGATGGCCTGCCTGACGACCTCCGGTTGCTAATGCCGCTTTTTAATGACTGCATAATGCGCCTGGGTACGCCAAATAGGTCCATGGAGCAATGGGAGGATCTGATCAAATTGAAGACCGGCGGAGTCTCGACGTCATCGTTCCTTACGACTTCGCCTACTGAATTGGGCACGTTCCGAGAGGGCCTGCAGTTCTCTGGGTATGCTATGGACAAGAATATCCCTGACATGCTGGAGCTCCTGTCGGCCCTTGTTGCGGAGACTGATTTCACGAGCGCTCATGCACCGGGCATGATTCAGGAGCTGCTGCGGTTGGCCACGGACGGGGCCCTCGACGCTGTTGCTGGAACAGGCCATCGATTTGCGCTCAATGCCGCTGCGGCAAACCTCACTCATGGCTTCTGGGTTCAGGAGCAGCAGTCTGGTCTTGCCCAGCTGCAGGCAACGGCCGATCTCCTTCGCGATGCTGAGTCGTCGCCTGAGCGCCTTGGGGAGCTGATACAGAAACTGTGCCAGATCCAGGCGTTTGCTATCTCGAGGTCTCATAATCTCCGCGTCCGCATGGTTTGCGACCCAAGCAGCGCGGCTCAGAACGAGTCCGTGCTGCAGAAGTGGCTTTCGGGACTGCCCCGAGTGGACGCCCCGTCTGCGGCGTCATCGTACTCTGCGAGCAATTCGGTTGTCAGGACATTCTATGACCTGCCCTACAAGGTTTACTACTCTGGTCTAGCCATGCAGACGGTCCCATTTATCGACCCATCTAGCGCGCCGCTCAGCGTCCTCTCTCAGCTCCTGACTCACAACCACCTCCACCCTGAGATTCGGGAGAAGGGAGGCGCATATGGTGCCGGGGCCATCAACGGGCCTATCAGGGGTCTCTTTGCCTTCTCCAGCTACCGAGACCCGAATCCAGTCAACACCCTGAAGGTTTTCGAGAACAGCGGCGTTTTCGCACGAGACCGGTCCTGGTCGGAGCGCGAGATTGACGAGGCCAAGCTTGGTATTTTCCAGGGTCTTGACGCGCCCATGAGCGTCGATGAGGAGGGATCCCGGTACTTCATGAGCGGGGTGACCGACGCAATGGATCAGCGCTGGAGAGAACAGGTGCTGGATGTGACCGCCAAGGACGTGAACGAGGCAGCGCAGCGATTCCTGGTAGACTGCTCTCGGAAATCGGTTTGTCTCCTGGGTGAGAGGAAGGAATGGACAGACGCCGGCGACTGGGATGTGCGGAAGCTCTCTATGAACCCGGAGAGCGAGGGCTGATCGCATCCGAGTCTTATATTCTGATATACCCTCTGAAATCTCCTGTACTATATCCCTGTATTATAGGCCATGTCGACTGATGAAGACCTATGCATATAGACTCATCTCCTCCGTCTCCTCCTTTTTTCTCTCAATGAATCAGCCAACGCGCTCAGAACAGAACTGGCCACACACCAATCTCAGCCATGGTTGGTCGTGGGCCTCGTGTCCAGGACATGAATAGCGCAAGAATGATGGGAATTTGGACCTGGTCTACAACCGGGTACGCTTCCCGTCTCCATTTTCAGACCCGCCCTGGTATCTTGCAGTCTACGCAGGGCGGACTAAAAATGTGAGAATATTGCTACCTTTGAATGAATTCTAGTCCTATGACCGTGGTCAGGGAAGTAAGGCTCTGACGTCCAGAAAGCGACGGACTCAAAAAGGAAGATAGCGAGGTGAGCGAGAGCAAGAATTGTGATGTGAATGTCCGCATTGGTAATTGTGGCATGGCTTTCCTATTCGGGTAATACTACTTGGATTTCTCAGCAGTTTAAAAGACCAATACACCCCGGTACAGCCAGTATCTCTAACTCAAGCAAGTGTCAAAGATGGACGACATCGAGATTCGTGACTTCAAAGTCGACATTCCCACGAAGGAAGTGGACAGACTCCACCACAAGCTTCAAGACACACGGCTTCCAGCGCGTGAAATCGTGCCTAATGTCGGCAATAGATACGGTGCATCTTCGTCTGTTCTCTCCTATAGATTAAACAAACCCCTAACACCGAGTCTGGCAATGAAGGACCTCGCTATGAATGGGCCCAGGAAATGCTCGCGAAATGGACAACCGAGTTTGACTGGATGGACGTACAAAAGCAGCTGAACCAGTATCCCCACTACCTGGCCATGCTCGAACAAGTCCAGATCCATTTCCTGCATGCCCGAGCCGAAGCCCCGGACGCAACCTCCCTCCTGCTTGTCCACGGCTGGCCGGGGTCCTTCTACGAATTCAGCCGAGTCTGGGATCCGCTGTCACACCCTGCCGACGCAGCAAATGGCCAGGCATTCCACGTCGTCGTGCCGAGCATGTCTGGTTTCTGCTGGTCCGACTGGCCGCCGCGAGCATGCTGGATCCTCCGAGATACAGCGCAGCTGTTCGACAAGCTGATGCGGAAGTTGGGGTATTCGAAGTACATGGTTCAGTGCGGTGACTGGGGCCATTTCGTCGGCAGAGAGCTTGGTGCGAGATAACACGGGTTTCTGTCGGTTGGTTCACATCAACTTCGCACCTAGCTCCCTTCCAGAGGGTTCCAGGCCCACGGAACGCGAGGCTGCTGTCGCTGGTAGAGTCGATGACTGACTGGATGGAGAACCACCTCGGATATGCAGTAATCCAGTATTCCAGCGCGAGGAAGACTCAGCCTTATTTCACATACCCGATGGAACAACGTCAAGCGCCTTGACTGACACATTGGTCGGCTGCTGGAGCATGAAGACAGCTGCCCGGGCAATATCCGGAGCAATAAGGGGTCTAGTAGGTCAAATCAGTATCACATTCCATGGCTTCGAAACCGGACGGGGTCACATACTCGAATCCCTCGAAGAACTCGTCATACATCTTTTTATCGTGTCCCACACGTTGAGAGTGAAAGTTCGTTGCGACACATCCCGGTCGAAGCGCGAGGACTCGGATATCGGTTCCGCTCAACTCGTTGCGCAGCGCGTTGGTGAAGGCCTCCTGGCAGGCCTTGTTTGCATGGTATACGGCCTCTCGGAACGCGAAAGAAGAATCAGATTGGCGCCGGCCTCAGCCAAAGAAGTTGCTATGCATTCTCCAATACCCATCGAGACACCGGTCTGGGTTATAGATTAGAAGGGATTTGCACATTTGCACCAGAAGAGATGATGTACTAACAACAAGGACTGTTTTCCCTTGAAGAGCCATATTCAATAGCCGGTTCCTTGTATTGCTCTAATTTTCCACCTGTTCGGTTTGTCGTGGTTCGGTTCGCAGTATATGTACCTTCGTAGTAGGCGATTATAAATACAGGTTATGACTGACTCACTGGATCCCGCGAAGCAAGTGGGCCGAACAGGTGAGGCTATTCTTACTCCTTTCAGCAACTCTGCCTTCTTTTGACGATATAAATCATGTTTGGGCGAACAGCCGGAGCGCAGTGCAGCAGAGTCGAGGATGTACAGCAAAAGCAAATTCAAATATGCAACGAATGACTTCCTATCTAGCACTCAGAGTATATACATCAAAATGCTCAACCGGGACCAGCCAACTCAGAACTTCAGCTGGGCAGATCCCACACAACTCGACAGCAGACAACCCAACCAAATGACGTGCCTAAGCATTGTACATCGGGGGCCCGGGAATGACATAGTTCTTGATCTTGCTGTAGATGCTGATCAAGATACCAGGAGCAGTAGACTCGTACAGCTCGACGCCGGGCGTGCCCTGAGGGCTGGCGCTGCCACCGCCGGTGACCTCGATATTGATGCACTGCGGGTAGTTCTGCGCGCCGCCCTCGCTACCGGCCGAATGGAGGGCGATGATCTCGTTGCGGAGCACGTAGTTTCCGGACGCGATATCCGAAGGCACGTTGACGGTCCAGGTGCCGCCATTGTCCTGCAACTGGTCCGCAGCCCAGTAGCCCGGCGGGTTGCTGTTATCGACGAGGCCCGTAGCGGCGATCTTGAAGAACTTGAGGGTGCTCTTGTCGACGTTCGCGCAGTCGCCGTTGCACGGCGCCAGATACGTGACGATCGGCCCGTGGTGGCTCGCCGGCCACGGCGTCCACTCGAGCTGCACGTCCGACCCGGCTGTCACCGGGGCAGTCAGCGCGCCGGGCTTTCCGTCCTCGTGGCAGATGATGTCGGCGGACTGGTATTTCGACGGCGGCACGAAGCCCAGGTCTGTTGCGGTAGTCGACCAGCCGATGGTGTCGGGATGGTTGTCCTGGTATGGGTATTGGGTCACCATGTAGCCGGTGTAGCTGGTTCACTTGTCAGCAGGACGCAGCCATGGCCTGTGTTTGGGGACTCACCTCTTGCCGTTGGCGGTGATTTTGTTGATGTAAGCGTGGCCTGAGACCAGCGAGGCCGAGGCCAGCACGGCGGTGACGACTTTGGAGAGAGTCATGATCGATGCGGTGGTGTAGTCGTGCGGTATAGAGAGTCAGGTTGGTCGATGAGCCAGATGCAACTCGGGAGGCATCATCAGCCTTTTTATATCCAGCGACGCTGAACGCGTCTTGTCCATTCTTCACCCAGTTCGGCATTGTTCTCACCGGAGCCAACTCCTGATGAAATGCGGGAGATGGCGCCATGACTCCTGTTTCACCATCGGATGGCAAATATCCTCCAGCAATGAGAGCGCTGCATCATAGCCAGTGGCCCTGCAGACCTTCACACGACTCGCCCCAGGCCTTTTGCCGCCAAAACAGGCTGAAGAGCAGCGCTGGCCGTGCGTACGCCCCAGCCTCTTGGCCCCAGGAAGCCGGACACAGGCCCGGTCAATCATTTGCTCAGATGCAAGCCTTGGATGAATAGAGTGTGGGGTTCTTCAGGATGCCATGAGGCGTCTGGGGTTGGGCCTGCGTCGTCAGGGAGGGGATCTGGCACGGAACGTGTAAGACGACAGGTCCCAGTACCGGATCGACGGGCCGCCGGGAATATCTAACCTGTATACGGCCCAGCTGCAGAAGCTATAGCCAAGCAGTGATAATTCCCGTGCCATGCGACAGCCACTGGTTGATGTCAACTGGCGCTTGGATGTACGTAGGAGAATCGTTCGAATGCCGAGGCTGAGCAAACTGAGACCCGGCATTGGACCGATGGAGCAGGGGTGTTTCATGAATATATCCTGTAGAGTGGACTGGCCTCAGCAACCCGTTTAATAGCGAGTCTAGACTGCAGAGCAATATCAGTTGAAACGCACGCTGTCGAGGAGCTACACCGGCGAATTGCCCGTCGAAACAAAGAATTTCAGCTTTTTTTTTTATTAAGTATAGATCCGGAAAAGCCCCGACAAAGCCTTTCGAAATACGTCCAGAATCACTTCATGCAGGTCGTCTGACCGGAACAACAACACAATTCGCTTGCTTGCTCACTTGCTCGCTAGGTATGCATCCTCAGCTCCGGTGACAGACGCAGGACCGGCGGTTGGCAGCCCTCAGCCAAGTCATTGAACCATTCCCGTGCCGGCCTGCAGAACACCCCACACCATGTCCATGCCATTGTTCATCGTGTATCGGCCACTCCAATCCCCCCTCTGCTCAATTCATCCCACCGGGGCGCGAGAGAGAGAAGGTGTTTTACAGAGCCTTCTTCTTGTCACCCTTGGACACGTCGACGACCTTGAGAGCTGCAGCGTAGAAGCAAGGTTAGCATGTAACGGAGGACAGGGAGGACGCGGGCAGCGCACCTGGGGGCAGGCTCTGCTTCAGCTTGTCGGCCTTGTCGGTGTCCTTCAGGACGAGGGTGTAGATGAAGCGCTGGCAGCGGACCTTGAACTTGATCTGCTGGGTCTTGCGGTTACGCTTGATCCGGGCGGCTGCGCAATCCTTGGTTAGCGTCATTGCCGTGAATTCGCTGCGAATGCGATTGTGTATTTATTTGCTTCCTGCGCTTCCTGGAACCTGAAACCCGGGGGACGTACAAGAGGCATCCTTCCGGCGGCAGATCTCGATGAACTGCTTGATGTCGGAGACTTCGCGAGGCATTATGGCGGGAGTGGACTGGGCTGGAGAGAAGCTGGAAGTCGCAGAGATGGTTCTGGAGCGGGATGCGGCTGTTGTGTGCTTAGGGTTGCAACGGCCCAGCCACAGTCACCTGATGTGGCGGTGCTCGTCACTCCTAAGTACCTCCAGCTAGGTACATCTTCCTCAACTGGCCACCTACATCTCTACACACACTATGCCTACGCCGCTGGATCGCACTCTCAACTCCAAGGTACCAATATCCCCTTCATCAATTCCAACAACTAACCACTCAAGAACTTCTTCATGGGTACCTATCCCGCCAGCATCCAAGTATGATGATCTAAATGTCTGTAGGGTTTGCCGGCTTGGTCACGGCCGCCGCCGCCTGGACCATCTGGGGCGGCGACATGTTCCCTGCCGAGCCAGACCCAACCGGAGGTAGTCGAGACATCTGCACCCAGTGCAAGTGCAATGCTAACTCAGCGCAGATCCTGCGAACTGGACTATCGACGAGATGAGGAGGTGGCTTCGTGTGGTACGTATCGCCCATCTTCTTCATTCGTAGCGCTAGATAACCATGATTCTCCTCAGAGGGGCCTGTTGCCTAGCGGTAACGCCTCGCGGGATGATTTGCTCGAGCGGATCACGGCGAATCTGCGTGTTCCGCCGAAGTCCTCAACTTGATACCCGTTTGATTGGCGATTCGGCGTTCGTTGACTCGTGTGGAATCGAAGCAAGCTCCTTTTTGTCACAACTGGCCGGTCCTCAGATGTATCCGTTGATATTATTCCCGTATTCCAACTTGCACAGACAGGGACCCAAAATATCCGTAACTGTCACTCCAGCCTGCACGCGCTGCTTGCTGTCACAGGATCGGTCGTCATTGCGTTGTAGCGTTATCGTAATCGCGTAGCAGTGGCAACCACGATGTCGTTCGCACGGCCCGACTCGTAAAGCCCTCCCGCTAAACAACCAGCCGAAAGTTTTGAGTCTGAATCAACCACTCCTTCCCAGACTTGGACGGATTCGGTACCAACATGAAGGTCTCGCTGAACCCGCGCTGCGGGAGATCCTTCGCCTCCCCAAAACGCACGTAGCCGCTGACAATAACCAGAATCGACATGTTCTTCACAGCCGGCTTGTTGCCGAATTTGGCGTCGGTGGCTGTAGTCGGGTACGCCCGGTTGATGATCTGGCAGTCGAAAGACTGCACCTCGTAGTGCGTCGGCGGCATCTGGTTCATGAAGATGTCCTGCACCGCTTTTCCGTCCGCCACGGCATTTCCGTTGAATAGGATCGTGGATGACGCATCGCTGTAGTAGGACGATATTGCGGGGCGGTTGGATTGGAGACCGCGGTAGAAGGACTGCACGAAGTCGGTGGCGGCTAATTACTGTTAGATATGGGGAGCCAGATCCTGTGCGAACTTACCGTCGGTAGACACCTTGGTGAGAGTGTCTTCGTTTGCAGCCATGGCGGAGTAGAATGCGATGTGAGGACAGACAGAAAGAGAAAGAGAGAAGAGAGAGTCGAGGAAAAGAAGAGAAGTAAGACGCTCGGGCCACCCGAGACTGCTGACATCTCCGGCGTCGGCCTGACCAACTCTCCTTCTTCT
The DNA here is from genome assembly GCA_003698115.1 of Aspergillus sp. HF37. NCBI lineage: Eukaryota > Fungi > Ascomycota > Eurotiomycetes > Eurotiales > Aspergillaceae > Aspergillus > Aspergillus sp. HF37. Next base: position 4,158 of record RAQS01000381.1, on the reverse strand, counting down.
TCCACCACTCATGCCCCCCAGACTCCAGTTCCGCGCCCTTCCATGGGCCTCGCAGCTCCTCGCCTACAGCAGACCCTCGTGGAAGTGTTCTTCCTGCAGACATGCGCGTCCCACGCCAATTGCCCGTCGCGGATTCGCGACGGCAGCTCCCAGACTCGCCGACAAGCAGTACTACGTGACAACGCCCATTTTCTACGTCAATGCCGGTATGTCATTTCGGATTAGTCCATTCCACTGCTTACAGAATGCGGAAGCTCCCCATGTTGGCCATCTATACACTATGGTCCTCGCCGATATCCTCAAACGATGGCGCGTACTTCTCGGCGAGGACGACGCTCAGTTGTTGACCGGCACTGATGAGCATGGGATGAAGGTACGGACGTCGGCAGGTGGTCGGCAGGTCTGACAGACGGCAGGTTCAACAGGCGGCTCAGGCAGCGGGAATGGACACCCAGGCTTTCTGCGATAGAAACCACAAGACGTTCGAGGTGCGTATTCCGGGTCTCTTTACAGCGGATTCTGACGGTTGACGTGATGATAGGCCCTAGCAAAAGCCGCAAACCTGGATAACGATCATTTTATTCGGACGACAGATCCAGCCCACAAGGAGGCCGTTCGCTATTTCTGGGTCAGTAATCTGGCTTCGTTTGCCGTGTGTACCTGACGATTGCAGGAAATGTTGAGCCACCGAGGCTACATCTATCCTGCCAAACACGAGGGCTGGTATTCGGTTAGCGACGAAACATTCTATCCCCCGAAGCAGGTGCAAAGCGACCTCGACCCGTCCACCGGCAAAAAGAGGATGGTAAGTCCCGCTGCCTCGTCACCCCGCTGCCTCACCATGACCATATCTGACTTGTCAGGTTTCCGCCGTCACTGGCAGCGAGGTCGAGTGGTCGTCAGAAACCAATTACCACTTCCGCCTGTCGGCCTTCCAAGATCGACTTCTGGAGCTGTACGAAACCGGGTTCCTTACCCCTGAGAAGTACATGACGCATGTCGTCCAGTCTGTTTCGTCAGGGCTCCAGGACCTTTCCATCTCTCGACCTGCAGAGCGACTATCTTGGGGCATTCCTGTTCCCGGTGACAGCTCACAAACCATCTATGTTTGGCTAGATGCACTGGTCAATTATCTGACCAAGGCGGGATACCCTTTTCCTCCGGGGCAGGAAGAACGACTGGGATGGCCAGCGGACATCCATGTCGTCGGGAAAGATATCACTCGGTAGGTTAACAGGCGGTGTACGGTCACGCGGTGCCATGCTGACAGTGACAGCTTCCACTGTGTGTACTGGCCGGCGTTCCTTATGGCGCTCGATCTCCCTCTTCCTCGCCGCGTTCTAGCTCACGGCCACTGGACGATCAACCATGAAAAGATGTCCAAATCGACCGGCAACGTTGTAAATCCGTTCTTCGCTATCGACCGGTTTGGCGTTGACCCAATGCGTTTCTACCTTGCCCGAATGGGAAATGTGGCGGAGGATTCGAACTATGACAATGCGTATATCATTGCGTGTTACAAGAAGCTGCTTCAATCGGGGATCGGGAACATAACAAGCCGAACCATTGGATGCGCCAAGGGGAACTTACGGTCCTTCATTGTTAATGCGGCATCCAACCAGCTCCCTCCGGCAACTCCCAGAGACGAGGAGTATCAAGCGTTTGTCGAGAAGGTGCCTATGGAGGTGGCGGGGCACATGAAGGACCTTGATACACAGGCAGCTGTGAGGTCAATTACGGTGATGATCGAGCAGGCGAACAAGTATTTCCATGAACGGGAGCCGTGGAGCAAGTCGCCCGAATCTCAACGGGTCATCTACAACGTCAGCGAGACCCTTCGGATCTCCGCGATTCTCCTGCAACCGTTCATGCCGACCAAGGCGTCGGAGCTTCTTGATATCCTCAAGGTCGACCGCGAGCTTGCGAAGCGGAGATTCTCGGCCACAGCATATGGATCGGATCCAGACTACGGAGACGGTGTCCAGAAGAGGATCCTTTTTCCCCCTCTCATCGTCGAAGAGTAACTCCATGGAGTTTTCGATTTGGTAAGAAGAAGAACATGGAGACCAATCATGATTAGGGTTTCAGTTCCGTGGAGGGCGATTAGCATCGGTTCCCGCCGCAAGGACAAGGACCGCAGGACATCTTTTCCGTTTTCTCCTCAGGAAAGATCACTCGCAAGGTTGTTCAGCCCGCATTCTCCAACACGGGCGCGTCTTGCCGGCCAATGGCGCGAGGCGGAGGTTTCCACAAGGTTGAGGCCGGGGAAGAGGCGAGTTCCATGGTTGCAAGGTCAGTCGGGAAACGGCCGGTTTCCCGCGGCAAACCGTGAGTGGCCACGGAAAGGGATGTATATCCAAATATATGGTCAGGCCTGCTGAAAACTGTTCTTACCAGGTGTCTCGGACTAGTTCTCGGCCGGTTTTTTCTTTATTTATTCTTAACTTGTATACCTCGCCTTCAGATTTGTACCTATACAATAACATTGCCTATTCGGGAAGCATACACACAAGCAACCGCCCATCATGGGAAGCATCTCGCAGGAGAAGCAGTTCAAAACACCATGGGTCGAGACGCCGCTGGTTGAATCGGCACCCCTCTCTCGCGCCGCCGGATGCCGGATTTTCCTGAAGCTGGAAAACGTGCAGCCCAGCGGCTCGTTCAAGTCTCGCGCCATGGGCAGCCAGATCCTGTCTCACCTCCAGAAACCCGAAAACGCGAACCGCCCAGTGCACTTCTTCGCCTCGTCCGGCGGCAACGCCGGGCTCGCGGCCGTCTGCGCCGCGCGCAGCCTGGGCTACCCATGCACGGTGGTGGTCCCGACGTCGACGAAGCCGCTGATGTTCCGCAAACTGGTGACGGCGGGCGCGCACGAGGTCATCCAACACGGCGAGTCGATCTGGGAGGCCGGCGAGTTCATGAAGAACGAACTCATGCAGAAAATGGAGCCGTCGGAGCCCGCGGACATTGCGAAAATCGCCCTCCACCCCTTCGACTCCCAGTCCATCTGGGACGGCAACAGCTCCATCGTCGACGAGCTCGTCGCCCAGCTCCCGCCGCCGGAGTCCGCAGCAGAGAAAGAGGTCTACGGGACCCGGCCCGCCGCGCTCGATGGTATCGTCTGCTCCGTGGGCGGCGGCGGGCTCCTCAACGGCCTCATCATGGGCCTGGAGAGACATGGCCAGGTCAACCCGAAGCTCAGACAACAAACTTCCTCGACCTCGACCTCGACCGCAGAAAAGAATCCAATCCGCCTCCTCGCCATCGAAACAGCCGGCACCGACTCGCTGGCCACAGCAATGAACTCGAACTCGCTAGTCTCGCTCCCGAAAATCACCTCGCAGGCGACGTCGCTCGGCGCGATCCGCGTGTCCGAGAAGACGTTTAACTACGCCGTCAACCCGCCTCCGGGGATGACGGTGCACAGCTCGGTGCTGTCGGACGCGGACGCGGCGCGGGGGGTGCTGCGGCTTGCGGACGAGGAGCGGTTGCTGGTGGAGCTGGCGTGCGGGGTGTGCGTGGAGGCTGTTGTGGGCGATGGGGCGAGGGCGCGACGAGAGCAGGGGCGGCAGGGAGAGCGCGGAGTCAAGAGGAGGAGGGTTACTGCTGCTGCTGCTGCTGCGGGCAAGCATCGCGACGAGGGGTATGGCGATGATCGGTCGACAACGGATGAGGAGGGGCCCTCGGCGGGAGAGGGAGACGAGGAGCTGGGGTCGAAGCTGAAGCAGCTTGTGCCGGAGCTGAAGGAGGATAGCCGGGTTGTGATTGTGGTGTGTGGTGGCAGCAATGTCACGATCGACATGGCGGCGGAGTATCACCGGTTGCTGGACGAGGGATGGGAGTGATATACATCGGCATACTATACCCTATGATTTAATGCAATAGATTCAGATTCAAGACTTAGGCGTTAACTCCAGACTCCACGAAAGAGAAGAGAACCCTAAGCCGCCACCGCCATCTTGATGCGATAGTCCCAGTAGTTGCGGCGCACTGGGTCATACCGGTCCCTGAGCAGCTTCAGCATCTTCACTGCCTGGTCCTGCCTCTCCCTCTCCTTCTCGGCCAGATAAACATCCGCCAACCATTCGACCGCGTGCGTACTCTTCACCTCCCCATCCCCTTCATTTCCCACAAACCCACCCGCAAACCCCTTCCACT
>RAQS01000380.1:0-17375 GCA_003698115.1 Aspergillus sp. HF37 | reverse complement strand
GCTTCAACTAGCTGAGATTCGGGGTTCTCCTGAGCTTTCTCCTGCACTTCAGACGTTTCCTGGGCTGCGTCACTAGCGTCCATCGTCTGCCCTCCGGGTTCACCAGTTTCATTTACTGGAAGCTCAGTCTCCTTCTTCCCGGACTCTTCATTTACCTCGCGTAGTGATGACTTCTGGTTATCTTCCGCATCCTCGGCACTCTCGGCGATAGTTGTGACGCGGGAACCAGTCGACGGGGTATGCTTGTGTCGTCGCGTAGTCGCGCCAGGAGCATCTGTATCGGGGAACAATGAAGACGGACCCGAACCCTCAACTTCCTTCCGCAAAATCGTCAAACGACGTCCATCCTTCGTCTCCTCCGCACCCGGTTGTTGAGTCTCCACGCCCTCCGCCTCCGCCGGAATCGTGTAATTATCCTCCGGAATGAGATTGTACATATCGCAAACCGTCTTAAAGAAGATATAGAGCCCGTCGTGGCCCTCCACCTGCCAGAACACCTCACGATGCTGGAACCACGCGTGCGCGAAGATCCGATACAGCCGCCGGAAGATATTCGTCAGGTGTCTCATCCCCCCCTGCGACCCACCATGCGCCGCCGAACCCAACGTCAGTCGGCTGGGAAAGTATTTCGGGGAAGTGAGGATGTTGGTCGCCCAGTCGAGGGTGTGGCAGCAGTAGTCGATGGCGCAGCATGACTTGGGCGGGTCGTGCACGGCGCAGAGGTACTGCCATTCGGAGGCGCGCATTTCCGGACACGTCTGGGAGGAGCAGGGGGGTTCTTCGGCGAAGAAGGCGGTTATCAGGTTGTTGACTTTCATCGTGAGGAAGCGGCAGAGCTCGTACAGCCAGAGCGGTCGGTCAACCCCCTCCGGCGGCTCGGCTAGCCGGACTGCAACCTCGCGGTTGATTGCCACAGTTGTGCCCGAGTCCTCTGGTTTCGTGTGGTGGTTATACAGGGCTTTGAGGTGTTCCTGGAGCTGGAAGGGAGAGTCGAGCTGTTTCGTGGTTGGTTGTCAGCGCAATTGATCGATCCCCCGAATTGGTTCGCTGCTTGCTTGCTGGACGGACCTGTGAGAGCGGGACCAGCGGAGGACCAAACGCCATGTCGGCAGCCTTCGTCCCCGGACGGATCCTACGGAGCGATCCATCATCTTCAGCTGGGGTCGTCCCCAGCAATTGATCCGCGTCCTTGCCAAATGATTCGCCGACCGACGGCGACATGGGCCCGATCTGGACCTCGGTTAAGGGCGGCGGGCTGGGCAAGCGCGGGGAGCTGGACGGAGAGACGCCCGCAGCGGCCATGGCAGCAGGACAGGGCGAACAGGGGAGGTGATGGATGTCGGAGAACTGGCGACAAGCAGAAGACCAAGACAGCGGCACATGACCGGTAGAGCCCTAAGCCCTAGCACATCCGCTCTGGGAACGTCATCCTCCGTCCCTCTCATAGTCGCCGCCAGTCCGCCGGCCTGGATGCTTTCCCCTTCGCCCGACATGGCTGCAGATATAGAATACGATGGCGCTCCCCCAGACCTGGTTGACGTGTCTAAGCTCCCGGCTATTGAAAGGCCCCGTTCGTCTATTCCAGCCGCCGCTGCCGTAGACACTCCGCCGCAGAGCCGCGTGCCCATTACTATCGTGACTGGTAGCTCTATATCCCTTACGCATGTATAAAACCTACTAACACTGGTCCAGGGTATTTAGGTGCGGGAAAAACCACTCTGCTCAACTACATTCTCACTGAGAAGCATGGCAAGAGAATCGCTGTGATCATGAATGGTGAGTCTGGATAGACACGATTGACGTGATTTGACGTCCATTGCTAAAAGACGTGACAGAATTTGGAGATTGTGAGTGGATTACCGCTTGGATATAAGCCGAACGACCAAATCCAGCGCCCTCATAAATGACGGCACTCCACCACCAAACTAACCGTCTCCCAGCAACGGACATCGAAAAACCCCTAACAGTCAACCAAGACGGCCAGGAAGCCACCGAATGGATGGAGGTCGGCAACGGCTGCATCTGCTGCTCTGTCAAGTAAGCGCCGTCGCCGCTACTTGAATGTTATTCTTCCAGTTAACGCGCGGGCCCAGAGACTCCGGCGTAATGGCCATCGAATCGCTCATGGAGCGCCGCGGAACCTTCGACTACATTCTCCTAGAAACCACCGGCCTCGCGGACCCTGGCAACATCGCGCCCGTATTCTGGGTCGACGATGGCTAGGGAGCTCCATCTACCTGGACGGCATCGTCACCCTGGTCGACGCTAAGAACATCATGCATCTCCTAGACGAGCCGACGCTGGAGCAGAAGGTCACTGTCAGCGATAATGTGCATGGCGACTCGCACTCCGGGCCTGTGCTCTCCATGGCACACATGCAGATCTCGCATGCAGACGTGATTGTCCTCAACAAGGCGGATCTGGTCACCCCCGAAGAGCTACAGAGCGTGCGGGAGCGCGTCCTCTCTATTAACAACGTGGCCAGGATCCGCGTCACGGATCATAGCAGAACGCCGCAGATCGAGGGCGTCGTGCTGGATCTGCACGCGTATGACCACCTGGAGAGCTTGGATTTCGGCGAAAAGGGACATAGTCATATTGATCCGGTTGGTTTTCGATATTTCAAATCCATTGGCTCTTTGGCTGGAGACCGCTGACCTCGTCTTCTAGGCAATATCAACCATTCCCATAACAACAACCCCTCTTTCCGTTGACAAGATCACAAGTGTGGACGCCTGGCTTCGCTCTGTACTCTGGGACTCAACCCTCCCCTTTGCTGAGTCGGCTTCAGAGCCCTGTCCGACTGACTTCGATATCCACCGTCTCAAGGGCATTCTGGTCTTGGAGGATGGGTCGTCGAAAATCATCCAGGCTGTTCGGGATGTGTTTGAGATCCGCGATTCAGACCCTGCGCCAGATAGAAACAGTGGTGAAGAATCTTCGAAATCACAGTGCAAGGTTGTTCTGATCGGACGAGGGCTGGGTGAAAGTGCGCAGCCGTGGCAGAAAAGCTTCGAAGCATTTCTGGCATGAGGCGATTGAGCTGATTGCGTGAGACCGAGAAGTATATCCGGTTCCTCATAACAATCTGTATTTTGCATACAGGTCGACACCCGATACAAAGATATACATTGTGTATCGACGAAGTGAAGGAATATAGATTCGACAAAACCCGTATCTCAAAAATAACAAAAGTAAAGCAGGAAATATAAATCGTCAACTCCGATAAATGCTATGGCCTCAAAAAAAGGTCCGACTAATTCCAAAGACAACAGCCATCTTCCAATAAACAACAATGGCCAAACAAAGCAGTGGAACTCCAATTCGCCTGGCTTTTTGGCCCTTCGTAGATGCATCGCCGTCTTCTCCCAAGCGAGATGTAAAACAGATCAAGAAGGGTAGGTATACAACGTGTAAGAATAAGAGCTGTGGAGGGGTATCGAGCACCGTCTGACCTCAATCGCTGTTTTAAATCGTCGAACTGGTCGTATATCGTGTCGTACATGCCAGGAACTCCTGTTTAATCACGCTGGCAGTGGCAGATGATCGGTAAATGCTGGATTAATAGGTAAGATGGAATCGCTCAAATGCGCCGTATGTCTCGCGGGGTGGGTGGCCTGTTTCGAGGAAGATCGGTTGGCATATGTCGGCGTTCCCGCATTCGACATGTTCAGGCGGGGATTTATCGGTAATGCTGAATTTAAAAGTGATGATATTGAATGTGGCGACGCTTCCTTCGGCCAATATGCGTGTGCTGCCTCCGCGCTAGGCGTATGTGTATTTCCCATGTGTGCCATGGGTGTCTGACTCAAATGGGTTGATTGAGCTGTTGGCAATGCCAACGAGGGTTCGTGGTTCTGCGCAGATTCGGGTAATCGCTGGCGAGAAAATGCATCCCTCAAGGGACAGGCTGTATGATCCCCGACTCCAATAAGAGGATCCTTTGGCAAATTATGCCCCCACGGCGGTGGCACAAACGCTCTCTCATCCCCTGCGATGTCATGACCGGAAGGATCTGAGTCTGCTCCCAACGTTATATCCTTCTCGTCATCCTTTTTTTCAGGCGCCACATGCCCATCTCCTGTTCTTTCGAGGTCGCTAGAGGATGCTGCATCCCCGGTATGAAGAGGGGACTCTTCACGGCCATCAAAGTCTCGCTCGTCAGAATTGCAAGCGTATGGGTGTCCGTTGTGATTTCGGAGCGAGGGAAGTCCATCAACCTCCGAATTTTCAGCCAATTCGAACCCTCTCGCCTTTGTTTCACCGTCTACAAGCGTAGTACGGCTATCTTTTTCAGCATGTAGAGAAACAAGCGCAGAACGCGAGTCACATTGACTTAATGAATATTCGTCATCCAAGGAACTACGCCCGAGGCGGCCACGGTCCAAATTATCTGCAGACCCTTCAAATGCAGTAAGATTCGACAGAGGGGCAAGCTCATAAGGGACAGTCCGTGAGGAAAGCGCTTCTTTATGCGCATTTTCCAGAGGATGAATGGGCGGCAAATAGTGATCTGTTGGGATATCCCGGGGAAAGAAGGCGAGGAGCTCCTTCGCGGACAGCCTATGGCGTGGAACCGGGCTCAAGCAGATGGCGATCAACTGTCGATAATATTCCGGCACATCCACATCCTCGTTCAGAACCAAAGGGCGATCCTGGCGCTCGGGCTCATCGTCCTGCATAGCCAGAGCCCACAGCGTCATCCCTAGCTGAAACAAGTCAGTCTTCACTCCGATGTACATCGAGATCCGCTGGTTGCTTTCAATTTTGGCCGCGATTTCGGGCGGTTCCCAGCCAACGGGACATCCGCGTCGGTTGATATCAATTATCTTGGCATCGCCGTCGGCATCCACGACGATGTTTGACAGTGTAAAGTCGCCCTGAACGTAGCCAGCTTCGTGGATCTCACAGAGACCGCGGACGACTTGCTTGGCCCACCGCTCCCGTTGTGGCCACGGGATTTCGCCCTGTTGATCGTACAAGATGTCGACCAACGCGCCCTGCACAGCGTAGCTGATTAACAGGCCTTTGACCAGCTCCTGCCGGTCGTCAACAACAATGCCTTCAACCTGTATGACACATTGCGAGCCATTGAGCGCGTGCAGCGCGTTGATTTCATATAAAAATTCGTCCACCGTTTCCGGGCCCGGGATCTCCTTCTTGATAAAAGCCCTCCCGTCTAGCTGCACATTGTACACAAAGCCCGACAAATGACCATCGAAATGGAGCTTGTGCTCGGGGATGAAGCGAGCATTATACAAGTGGCCCACGCAGGAAATCGGAGGATAGGGTATGATCTCATTCACATCTTCCGTTACATGGACATGTAGGCGACCGTCTCGAGTCTCCAGCTTGAGATTAGTCACTGTGTCGTAGAATTGAATCTCGGGAAGCGACTCGCGGAGAGACTCGTATATCCGGGCGCACTTGTCTCGTTGGTACCGCAGCTCCTTCAAATCATGTTCCAGCGAATCCGGCGGCGCGCCACGGTAATCGCACGAAACCGTGACCCTGCGCCATCGATTGGGAGATTCGGCGTAGGTAACAAAGAACTTTTCGCGCTGGGACCGATCGCGAAAGTGCATGCTGAGATTCAGGATCCATCGCTTCTCCAGCTCCATTTCGATTACATCTTCCGGCGCACCGTCGGGAACGTCCGTGGGGGCGTCCGTGGTGTCGGGGCACCGGTCCCATTCTGAGCTAAACTCGCTTTCATGATTCGTGACCGGCGACTCCTCAACCATGGTATCAAGCGAATTGTCGCGCCATGGAATCTCGGGCGCGGACAACCTTTGTCCCACATCAGGCGGTGGGGACCTTCTTCTCTGAGCACTCAGTGTCCGGCGGCGGTCGGCAGAAACAGCGCGAGGTTCTGGTTGGAAGGGAGTCATGCGATCGCGTCGCTCGGAATCCTGTCGCTTGAAGGTGGCCGCTCTGGGCAAGCCAACGCCGACTCTTCGAGAGAGCCTGCGGGTGAGGTTGTCATGGGGCTTGGCGGTGTTGTTGTTATTGTTGGGGCTCGAGTCGCCGGAAGGCGACTGAGCGTCACGATCATCGCGGCCCAGCCATCTGCGAAAACCCAGCCGATGCCACATGCTCTGCTTGGGACGCGGACACGTCTTCTCAGGGCCAGAAAGCAGACCCAGGGGCCGCGTGGGGCTACAGGAACCGTCAGCAATGGAGATGGCCATACAGCACCAGTCGCGCGTAGAACGACTTGGACACCTCGCTGTCGGGGGTCTCGATGTCCATAAGAATTGAGGCGCGGTGTGGATGACAGTTCACTGGATTGTACGTCTCGCTGGGACAGCTGGCCTGACCTGGATCCGGGGAGAATCGGTGGGGATCGGGCTGTTGCCAGAATTATCGCTGAGTCGATCGAGGCGTTGCACAGCGTCCGTTGGGATTGAGACCAGCAGGCTCGAGGGAGGCAAGACTGGGCGCAGATGGCAGATTCGAGGAGGGATGTTGGGAGGGAGAGAGAGAAAGGAAGAAGAAGAGGAAGAGGAGAGAGAAAGGAGCAGCAGCCAGCCAGCCGTTCACCGCGCACTAAGCAGCACCAGAGCAAATTGCCAGGAGGGCCGCCCAGAATAAAAAAAATAGAAAAATAAATAAATAAAAAGAAAAATAGCAAACACGACAGGGAAGAAAAACGATGACAAGAACCGGAGAAAATCAGCCTGTGGGAGGGGAATATTCAAGGAAATAAATGCACTGCGGCCTGAAGCGTGCCTGAACATACCGGAGTATGCCAGCCAGACCGATCTATAGGACTCGGAGAGTATAAAACCCTACTCAAGAGTGGAGTGTCCTCGCTCTATTCCCCTGCTCTGCTTGGTATATACGGATACATTCCCAACAGTACAGCCCAGTCAAATCCAGCCCAAAATACACTTTAGCCAATAGTCACAAGAGAAGAAACTCCAATGCATGCATGCATCCCGGACGAAACGCCATGTCGAAGCATCATAGAAACGACCATGAAACCATGACCACAACACGCTACGGTGCCAGGCATACACCAGACTAGTCAAAGCCATAGCCGCCTGTTCACTCGTCGTCTTCGTCCCTCCGACCGCCCTTCTTCTTGGACGGCTTCTCCGCCAGCTGCTTCTGCCACACCTTGCTGGCGGCCTCCTTGTCCAGGTCGGAGAATAGGATGTCGTACACTTGCGAGTACCAGCCCACCGGGTGGCCTTCGATGCCCTCTTTGATGTTCTGTGGTACAGGGTTAGGAGTCAACGTCAATAATGCAGGGTCGGCGGGTAAGCTCACCTCTGGTAGCTCAAGCCAGTCGGACATGTTGTCCGCGGGGAAGATGATTTTCTTTGCGCCTGCACGGCGAGCGGCAACCGTCTTCTCCCGCAGGCCGCCAATGCGCAGAACCTTGCCGGTCACCGTCAGCTCTCCGGTCATGGCGACCGCCGGGTCGAGAGGATGGTCCAATGCCAGGGACAAAAGGGACGACGACATGGTAATGCCGGCGGACGGGCCTGATCGTGTTAGGACTTCACTTCGACAGCATCGTTATCAATCACATACCGTCTTTCGGAACGGCACCCTCAGGGCAGTGCATGTGCACCCTGGCCTTCTCAAAGAATGTGTTGTCCGGGAATTGCTTCGCCATGAGCGACTTGGTGAACGAGTATGCAATTTGTGAAGACTCCTTCATGACGTTCTGCAGATTGCCCGTGATCTCGATCCCAGGTCTCGACTCAGGTGTCAAGGCGCTCTCCAAGATGGATTCAACATACAGCGCAGCCCCTCCCATGCTTGTCCAGGCGAGACCCATCGTCACGCCCGGGGGGAAAGTGTCGAACAATCGGTCAGAGGTGAAAATCGGAGGCCCGACATAATCTTTGAGACCGTCTTTACCGATCCTGAGATGCACATTGTCAGGCACCTTCAATGCAAGCCGCGGCGTTTCCGTCGTCGACTTCTCCTGATCAGCAGGAGCGTCCTTTGGATCCAGGTTCTCATGCTCCTTCCTCCATTCTTCTTGCGCGACCTTGCCCTCATCGGTGAGCGCCTTCTCTTCGCCGAGTACATCCTCGCCCAGATCCTGCACAATCTTAAACGCTGCCTTGCGGTAGACCTTCTCGATCTGCTTCTTCAGGTTTCGAACGCCACTCTCGCGGCAGTACGACTTGATCAGCTCCTCAATGGCGTCCGACTTAAGGTCAACATCGACGTCCTTCAAGCCTGTAAGCTCTTTTGCAGACGGAGCCAGGTAGCGCTCGGCAATTGCCATTTTCTCATCCGCGACGTAGCCTGACAGCTCGATGATTTCCATTCGATCCAGGAGCGGCCGAGGGATCGTGTCTGTTATGTTGGCCGTGCAGACAAACAAAACCTTAGACAGGTCAACTGGTACATCCATATAATGGTCCAGGAACGACGAGTTCTGCTCTGGGTCAAGAAGCTCAAGAAGAGCGGACGACGGGTCACCCTGGTGTCCGCGTCCGATCTTATCGACCTCGTCGATGAGAACCAACGGGTTCTCCGTCTGGCATTTCTTGAGGGCCTGGATGATACGCCCTGGAAGAGCGCCCACGTAGGTTCTGCGGTGCCCCTTGATTTCGGCAACATCTGTCAGACCTCCAACGGAGAACCGATAGTATTGCCTGTTCAGTGCACGGGCAACCGACTTCCCGATGCTGGTCTTACCAACACCAGGCGGTCCCACGAGACAGAGAATCTTCCCTTCCACTGTTCCACGGAGTTTTCCGACGGCGATGAACTCCAGAATACGGTCCTTGATGTCTTTCAAGCCATAGTGATCGTCATCCAGAACGGTCGTGGCATTCTTGATTCCAAAGTTCTCCACACTCTTTTGGCCCCAGGGGATCTGGGTCAGCCAATCAAGGTAGTTGCGGGTGACATTGAATTCAGAAGCAGCGGGTTCCAGATGAGCGAGCTTGTTGACCTCTTCTTCAAAGACCTTCTTGACCGCCTCCGGCATCGCAAGTTTCTCTGCCTTCTCCTTGAACTTCTCAACCAGTTTGTCTTTGCCGTCAGACTCGATGCCCAGCTCTCTCTTAATACCCTTCATCTGCTCCATCAGCCAGTACTCGCGCTGACGTTTCTGGATCTTGGCTTCGACATCCTTCGATATCTTCGATTGGAGCTGTGCGTTCATCAACTCCTTCTTGAGAACCATCAGCGCCTTGGGGAGACGCTCCTCGATATTCATCGTCTCGAGCACCTCCTGCATCTCTTGCAATTCACCCGCCGAGACCGCAGCCGCAAAATCGGCCAACTTGGCCGGTTCGTCGCTCAAATTCCCAGGGAACTGATCGGTATAAAAAGCAGAGATCTGGTCGCGGAACAACGGGTTCAAGCTCGCAATCTCCTTGCAGACGTTGACGAGCTCGCTTGTCACTGCACGAATAATGCCGCTCTTCTTGTCATGCGGCTCCTCCACCAGATTCTCCACATTGACCAGGCTGACAGGGTATTTGCGTAAGAAAGATGTCGGCTCGTAATGGTCCTTGGGCGCGGGCTCCGCAGCACCCTCTTCGAAGCTAGCAACAACATCGCCCTGCTTGTCGCCAGCCTTTTCGTCCGTCGGGCCAGCCTTAGCCTGAACACCGGGCGGGATAAGCGACGAGACCTTGATGCGACGATGGGGGTAGAGAACCGCCGTCATGCCGCTAGAGTCTCCTCCTCGGGCAGGATATGCAGCGGTGACTTGAGCAAACACACCAACATCGTATACATCGTCAAGGTTCCCAATCACATCGCCATCGGCGTTCTCGTCCTTGAACAAGAAAGCGCCCACATAAGGCTGCCCACGCCTCAGCATCTCCTGAATGGCTACCGCCACATTTGGATCCCGAATCGTGATTGCTTTGTAGAATCCAGGGAATAGTGGCCGTTTAGCAATAGGAATCGCCATGACTTGCGGGTAAACCTCTGGGACTGTTGGCTTCTGCAAAGCTCTCTCACCGGAACCTTTCTTGCCCCTCTTCCCGCCGTCATCGTTGCCTCCATTCCCTGCGCCGCTAGGCTTCGAATCCGACGAACTGCCACTTACGGGGATTGCGGACGGTGATTCAGCCGAGCCTCCTTTTCCGTCGGCGGATTCCGATTCCTTCTTTGCATCCTCCTCCAAACTCCGCTGCTCTTTTTCTCCTGGCGCCTTGTCTTTCCGCCGTGCAGGGCCCGACGTCGAAGCTCCAGGTTCTAGCGAGCCATTCTTCCCTGAAGGCTCAGCGGCCTTACGCCGAGACTCCTGAGTGTGTTCAACGTCTTTCTCCTCGTTCGAGTCTTTCTGCTCCTTCTGGTCCGAATCATCCTTCTCGTCCTCCGACGGGGGCTTTTCTCGCCGTCGGATCGAGCTTGAGGTAAAGGTTCGGAGGGGCGATGGAGCAGAAGGGGAAAAGCGTGAATAGATTAAGACTGAGGAGGAACCGGCATTGTGTCTGGGAGAAGAACGGAGAGGCCGTGAGACTAACGGGCGTGATGCTTGGAGTGCTGCCCTCCAGGGAAGGGACTGGCCGCGGAGCATGCTATAGTGTCGACAGGCGATGACGGGTGGAAATGTAAGGAGTAATAGCCGGTGTGAGTCCACCTCAAGCAGCAGGAAAGGCAAATTTATGAAGTGGCACTGTACAGGAAGACGAGGATGGAGAGGTGAGGGCGAGTGCTGGAGGTCGCGTTGGTTGCTTTCATCATCATGACGGGCTTACGTTTCTCCGGTCGGGAAACTTTTTCAAGTCCCGAAAGACTCGAAGCTTCCAACTCCCTCCTCGTCTTCTCCTGCCTCGCGACTCTCTACTTCCTCTTCTCTCATTCGCTCGTGCTCTCGTGGTCTCTATGACCCTCTCCTCTCAACGATGAATCCGTCTCCCGCCGCCGTCCCCAAGGCTGCAACTATTCCCTCCCGCCTACTACGGACATCGCGACAATACCCCAATCAAGCACCGACAAGATGTGTCCAGTCGGTAACCCAGACTCGCAGCTACCATGTATCGACGTCTCCGTCAAGTCGAAATTTGCGTGATGGCATCTACTCCAAGAAGGATCCTCTGTCGCTGTCGTCGAGGGTAGGTTTTCCTTGCTTTTTGGCTCTATGCCAAACACTTTAGACCAACGCCAGCTGATCGCATTGGTTTGACAGGGTTTCCACACCACCTCTCCCCTATTGGCTGTCTCTGATCCTTACAAGACCCTAGGCGTGGATAAAGGTGCTTCTGCTGGGGACATCAAGAAGGCGTATTATGGGATGGCGAAGAAATATCACCCGGACACCAACAAGGAACCCAAGGCCAAGGATAAATTTTCAGAGGCCCAATCGGCATATGAATTACTTTCCGATTCGAAGAAACGAGAAACCTACGACCGATTCGGCTCCGCTGCGTTTGATCAGAATGGTGGCTTCGACCCGAACGCAGCTGGTGGGCATCCGTTCGCCGGTGCAGGCGGCTTCGGTGGTTTCGGCGGCGGCTTTGGCGGCGGCTTCCCTGGAGGTTTTGCTGCTGATATCAACTTTGAAGATCTCTTTGGTGCTTTCACCGGTGGCGCGCGTCGAGGTGGTCGTGGCAGGCGGAATCCGTTCCAGGAGATTCTGGTGGGTGAGGACGTCGAGGTCCAAACCAGCATCTCGTTCATGGATGCTGCGAAAGGAACGTCTAGCGATATTGTGATTACTCCGTTGGCCGAGTGTGGCACCTGCCACGGGGATGGGTTGAAGAAAGGTGCCAAGCGATCCCAGTGCCGATCATGCAATGGGTCTGGAACCAGAGTGCACTTCGTGCAGGGCGGGTTCCAACTAGCGGCTACGTGCGACAATTGCGGTGGAACAGGGCTCATGGTTCCTCGAGGGTCTGAGTGCGGCACCTGCAATGGCAACGGTGTCTTCCGGGATCGAAAGACGATCCAGGTTGACATCCCCGGCGGTGTGGAGGATGGAATGCGGCTGCGAGTGGCTGGAGAAGGAGATGCGCCGCCTACCGGGACTAATGCCGCTCCGGGCTCCCGTACCCAGAAAGGTGACCTTTATGTTTCCATTCGTGTCTCGCCAGATCAACGATTCAGCCGTTCCGGGTCCGATATCCTATACACCGCTACGGTCCCCCTCACCACGGCACTCCTCGGTGGTGAAGCAACAGTCCCGACTCTGGATGGCGAGGTGAAGGTCAAAGTTGCTACCGGCACAGGTACCGGCGACAGAATCACACTGTCGGGAATGGGAATGAAGAAACTCGGCAGCCGGGCCAGGGCTTTCAACCCGAACGGTGACCTGAGGGTCGAGTTCAAGGTTTCCATGCCGAAGTATCTGTCGGCGAACCAGCGGACTATTCTGGAGGTTCTCGCGGATGAAATGGGGGATAAAACTGCCAAGCGAGTTATGGATGTCGGCAAGGACAAGAGGTAAGTGTGTCTTTATGTCTTGTTCTCCTGGAGCATATGATGCTGATGGTGTAACCAGCACTCCCCCATCGGAGTCCGAAGGCAAACCGGACGACTCGCACAAAGGTGAAGGGTTCCTCAAGTCTGCATGGCACAAGCTTATGAACACCACCAAAGGTTGTGAATCGGAGGGCCAGCCGGGCGAGCAGAACAAGAAGGAATCGAGCGAGACGAAGAACGAGCAACAGGACCAGCAAACGAAGAACGAGGAGCCGAAGAACGAAGAGAAGCAGAAGAAATCGTCGAGCGGTTCGAACTGAAAGTGGCGAAGAGAGTTCTAAATGACTCGTCTTTGGATCTTGTCAGGCTGTTTATTCGAACCGACCATTGCTGTTCATAGCGCCGGCGAGCTCAGGGAAGACCGTGGGATTCGCATGTTCGGATATAATCCGCTGTACTCATAGAGTGAGACCTTGTATTATTGTATGTAGATTATTTGGTTTCGATAACAGGCCTCTCTACTTCGACTGCAGCTCCAGCTCCCTCTGGCTGTCTGGCTTCGTCTGTGCCGAGTCGGCTTGTATATATAAACCGCGGAGTATTGGCCACCAGGCATGCCGAATCAAATCGCGTATACCTGCGAGCCATCCCTGTGAGTCCAGGATATATCGAGGCGCTTCGTCTGCGGTAATTGGTCGGCAAGGTGGCGCGTATATCGCTCGGTGCGAAAGCGCATCCAGGGTTATCGCCGACGATTCGCTTTCTGCAAAATGAAGCCCAAGCCACATAACTCTAAACGGCGTGTAGAAGAGCGCCGCGAGGCGAGGAGCAGGAGGTGCAGCCGGTGTTCCTTGCGTATGGCGAGAGGTTGGCAGGGAAGAGGCCGCCGGCGACCCCTCAAGGCGGCAGACAGACAGTCTTCACTCCAACCACCTTCTCTTCCTCCTACAACTACTCCTCCTCCACCCCGTCCTCTCCCTCCTCTCAGCCTCCATCACCCCCAAGCGACTGTACTATTATATACTCAGCTTCTCTCTCGCCAACCCAAACATCCAGCCGATCCCTTCTGCCTCCAGGAGCTCCCCGCTCCGCCCTACCATCCACCATGGTTCAGTCGCCTATGCTGTCCTCCCCCCTCAAGCAGACCAACGAAATCGACTGGGTCCAGCCCCTCAAGGACTACATCAAGCAGAGCTATGGCGAGGATCCAGAGCGATATCACCAAGAGTGCTCCACGCTCAACCGGCTGCGACAGGATATGAGGGGGGCTGGCAAGGATAGCGCGACGGGCCGCGACTTGCTGTATCGCTACTACGGGCAGCTCGAACTCCTGGATCTGAGGTTTCCAGTCGACGAGAGCCACATCAAAATCTCTTTTGCTTGGTAGGTCGCGTTTTCCGTCTCCGTTCCGGATGCGCAGAGTGTCACTGAACATCGATCCAAGGTATGATGCGTTTACCCACAAATCGACCTCTCAGTACTCCCTGGCATTCGAGAAAGCTTCCATCATCTTCAATATATCCGCCGTCCTCTCCTGCCACGCCGCAGACCAGAACCGCGCCGAAGACACCGGCCTCAAAACCGCCTATCACTCCTTCCAAGCCTCCGCGGGAATGTTCACCTATATCAACGAGAACTTTCTCCATGCTCCGTCGACCGATCTGAACCGCGAGACCGTCAAGACGTTGATCAATATTACGCTCGCCCAGGGGCAGGAGGTATTTTTGGAGAAGCAGGTGACCGACCAGAAGAAACCGGGTTTCCTGGCGAAGCTCGCCAGTCAATCAGCCTTCCTCTATTCGCAGGCGCTGGAAGGGATGCAGGAGTTTGTGACAAAAGGCGTCTTTGACAAATCTTGGTCCGTCGTCGTCCAGGCCAAGGCAGCGCACATGACTTCAGTGGCATCCTATTTCCAAGGGCTCGCGGACAGCGAAAGCGGGTCGCACGGTATGGCTATTTCCAGGCTTCAGACGGCCGAGAAGCAGTCAAACATCGCACTCGGTGCTGCCAAGTCGTTCCCGTCGTCAGTCTCTGCTTCCACGAATTTGAGCAGCGAAGCCGGGCCCATTCTGCAAGACATGATAAAGCATCATCTTGCAAACGTACAGGCTAGGAACGCGACGTTTACCAAGGATAATGACTTTATCTACCACCAGGCCGTCCCTAATGAAGCTGGCCTGTCGGCCGTCGCAAAGCTTCCCGCGGCAAAGGCCATCCCGGTTAGCGAGCTATACCAAGGGCAGGATATTCAACGCATTATCGGGCCAGATATTTTCCAGAAACTCGTGCCGATGTCTGTTACCGAGACGGCCAGCCTCTACGACGAAGAGAAAGCCAAGTTGATCCGGGCGGAAACCGAAAAAGTTGAGACGGCAAATGGTGAGATGGCCGCCAGTCTGGACTACCTGAAACTCCCCGGCAGCCTCAACATTCTGAAAGGGGGAACTGATCAAGAGATGGCCGTCGATGACGAGTTCCGCCGATGGTGCCAAGAATTAGCTGGACACCAGTCCTTTGTCAGGGCGTTTGACGGACTCCAGGAGCGCAAGGGGGATGTCATATCGCACCTTGACCAATGCTCGAAGCAGCTCGACTTGGAGGAAAGCGTTTGTGAGAAGATGCGCTCCAAGTACGGGCCCGAGTGGACCCAGCAGCCCAGTTCGAGGTTGAATGCCACCCTTCGTGGTGATGTCCGAACTTATAGGGATACGGTCAACGAAGCTAGCGCCAGCGATTCTCAGCTTCTAGCGACTCTCCGGCAGTACGAGTCTGACTTTGATGAAATGCGGTCGGCTGGGGAGACAGACGAGGCTGATGTCCTGTTCCAACGGGCCATGGCCAAGGCAGGGTCGAAGCATGGAAAGGGGAAGAACGGCCTAGGCAGCCCGAACTCTTCGACGCCGGAAGGCAGTCTACTGGACGACGTCAACGATGAGGGCAGCCCCTCTGTAGCAGACCAGATTGCCAAAGTCGAGTCCATTCTGAAGAAGTTGAATCTACTCAAGCGGGAGCGGTCACAGATTCTGAAGGACATGAAGGAAAAGGTGGGCTTCCTTTGCTCTTTTGCGTTGTCCCCGGTGTTAATGCCATACAGGTCCACACCGATGATATCTCGAATGTCCTGATCCTAAATAAGAAGTCTATCGCCGGGCAGGAGAGCCAGCTTTTCGAAACCGAACTGGAGAAATTCCGACCGCATCAAAACCGCCTCCTCCAAGCGAGCCATAAGCAGTCTGCACTGATGAAGGAGCTGACCAAGATGTACGGCGATTTGCTGCAGGACAAGCGAGTCCGTTCCGAGCAATCCAAATATGAGTCGATTACTCGCCAACGAAACAGCGTGATGGCGCGATACAAGAAAGTGTACGAAGCATTCCACGGTCTTCTGTCGGGGATATGGCAAGCGCAGACCTTCTACACCGAGATGAGTGAAACAGTAGACAGCCTGAACAAGAACGTCGAGACGTTCCTCAACAACAGACGGTCCGAAGGCGCGCAGCTTCTGAGTCAAATCGAGCGCGAGAAGGCCAACGGCGCATCTGAACAGGAAGACCGAGAGCGAGAGAAATTGAGACAGCTCATGGATCGACTGTCGACTGAACCCAAGTCCTCACCAGCACCATCGTCCGCTGCCTCCAAGGCCAAATCACCTCCCCCAGCTCCAACGACCACATATCCAGGCGCAGCCGTATCGCCGCCAAACGTGCCGTCGCATTTCCCAACACCCGCTCCCCCAGTACAGCAACCGCAGCATCAACCCAGCGTCCCTCTCTCTCACTCCCCAGCCCCGTACGGGCAATTCATGCCCCCCGGCGCAGCCGGCGGCATGCACTACGTGCCGGGCCAACCATTCCAACAGGGCGCCGCAGCGCCATTATCCGAAGGCTACAACCCGATGGCCTACCCATACCAGACGCCCGTGTCGCCGCCTCCGAATCCACAAATCTACTCTTCAACCCCGACCCCGTACGGCGGCTACCCCGGCCCGGCGCCATCGGCAACACCGTCCCCGTTCATGCACCAGCCCTACGTCCCGCCGCCGCCGCCTCCGCGGCCGCAGGAAACCGCCTATCCCCCGTCGTCGGGGCCGTTCCCGTCAGGGCCCGGTGGCTACGCGCAGGCTCGGCCGTATGGAATGAGCCAACACCACCGGACGAAATCGCAGTCGCAGGGTCTGAGTCAGGGTCAGGGTCAGATACCGCCGCCGCCGCCGGGTGATCCGTGGGCTGGGTTGAATGCGTGGAAATGAAAACGCGGAATGAAACTGTATTCTTTGGCAGAATGGAGCGTTATGATAGACGGATTGATGGGAACTAAGAATGGGATGAAAACCCGTTTGGTTTGCTGGGGCCTTGCATCTAGCGTTTACAATTATATGCCCCTTTTTCTTTGACTTTTCTCTCTCTCTCTCTCTCTCTCTCTCTCTGGTTCATCATCTCAGGGTGTGTCGGTTGCTAAGCGAATCGAGTCGATGGCGCGGAATACTACATATTTCGGATTATACAGTTCGCAGTGATATCTTCGATTCGATGATAGTATATATATTAACCAGTGCAGTAGCAGCTACCCACACAGGATTCAAAAAGCCAGGACGCAGCATGCATGTATCTAGCGTAAACGAAAACAGGCATCGAGCTGTTCTATCGCAGTCAATCCGAAGCTTCAACTATGATAACCGGACACAATCAACCGAAAGAGGAAACACCGCATCCATCCCACGCACCATAGATGCACAGGTCAAACCAGACAGAGGAGTAAAGTTCGCAGCTGGAAATCAGGAAACCGAGTATTCTATCACCACCAAGCAATTCAATCAGGGGACGTAAGCCCAACAACCGAACCAAGCAAAACGGCCCGTTTCCAAGGACCACAAAATAACGCCGACGGGTATCATGACACGACCAGAGGGAGGGGGAATGAAGGACGCAGTCAGTCAGAGGAATCAGTCAACCAAAAAAAAAAAAAATAATAATAAAAAGCCCAGCCATGCCGACGCCGAAGAGCCAACTAATCCCAACACA